>JBBPUA010000824.1:0-12027 GCA_038094355.1 Afroboletus lepidellus | reverse complement strand
TGGGATCGCGTTTAGCATAATTGGTGTGCTTCCTTCGATCGCGTGAGTATCTATGAATCATGTAGGTACAAGAGCCGATTTATGATGTGGCTCCTGAAATGCAGCTCGGTCCTGATTTACTCCCTTCCGAATGGTGGCCCTTCCGCAATGGTGTGGGGGGTACGAGATTGTCTTACTTACACTGATCTTCTTCGAGTCCCGATATATGCCTCATTTTCTTCAGTGGGCAGTCGCGAGCCTTTTCATTCTTTGCGTTGGTTTGTCCATGGCGGAACTAGCCTCCGCAGCACCTATATCTGGTGGGGTAAGTTATACTTTGATTCCCGATCATCCGCATAAACAACTTGCAATGGCAGCTCTATTTCTGGACATACTCACTCGCATCCCCTTGGTGCCGGAACCTCCTCTGCTGGATCGTGGGTTGTGCGTCTAATTTGTACAAGTATCTTGCAGTTAGTTGATGCTTCCGCTAGATGCCAATACCTTGGGACTGATCGCAGGAGTAGGTGAGTTATTCACTCGTTCGAGTTTTCCAAACTGGTTCATGTTTGCTGTGCGATGCCCTCAGCGTCCATCGACTGGGGTTGCGCAGTCCAGATTGCGGCAGCGATTAATATGGGCAACCAAAACTTCGTTGCCACACCGACTCAGACCTTGTACGCGTAAAATCTTTGCCTCGTTAACGTTCCTACCTCATTCTTGCTTCGCCGACATTTGTACAGTGGGATCTATGTAGCTGTGGTCTTTTCTCATGCAATCATCTGTTCCCTGGGCACTACCGTCCTCGCGAGATTGCAAAACCTCTATGTACTTCTCAATCTTTGGTGAGTGTCGGTATCGTGTAGCGACCTTCTTTTATTCTAAATACGCCATGCGGGAATCTCACCTTTTGCAAAAAATTATCACCGACCGGCTGCGTTTGCCAGCCTCTGCTTTGTGGTCATCGTTGGTCTTCCAGTTGCTACCCCAACGCAATATATGAACAGCCCCAACTTTGCTCTGGGAAACTTTACCAACGGTTTGTGCTTCTTCCTGGTCGTGTCGCTCCATCTAATGTCGTTCAGTTGGTGGTTGGCCCGATGGCTATTCCTTTGTCATGTCCCTTTTCGCCCCTCTTTGGACTATAGGTGTGTCTATCGTTCTCGCTCTTTCTCCCCTACCTTTGGCATATTAACCATGGAAACCGAAATATCTAGCTGGATTTGACTCAAGTGTGCACCTCAGCGAGGAAGCTTCGAATGCAGCAGTTGCCGTACCATGGGCAATCGTGGGTGTAATGCTTGTCTCCGTGATTTGGGCTGACTGACGTAGGTCTGTGCAATTTGCACCGCAAGCATACTTGGTTGGGGTGCGTAGCCACGTTAATACTACCCATGGATTGACGCGATGATCGATGGTATTTAGCCATCAACGTCTGTCTTGCGTTCTGCATGGGAACCGACCTCAGTAGTATCATCAACAGTCCTCAGCCCATGGCACGGATTTTTCTGAACAGCTTTGGACAAAGGGGTGCTCTCATGATATGGTCGTTCGTTGTCCTTGCACAGTGAGTACTCGATTCACCTGTGTCTTCTTATCCTCATCTCGTTGTCAGATATATGATGGGGTCCAGCATTGTGAGCGTTTTCTCGCTATTCACGTAAATATTTCGCAGGACTGATCTATCATCATTTGAGGTCCTTGCCGCCTCGCGGCAGTCCTTTGCCTTTGCTCGCGATGGTGCACTCCCATTTTCAGGCATACTGTACCGCATGAACAAATTCACTGGTACTCCTGTAAACACCGTCTGGTTTGTCGCCGTGATTGCAGCCCTCCTTGGTCTTCTCTCCCTTGCAAGTACTCAAGCTATCGCTGCTGTCTTCGCGCTCTCCATCACTGGGCTTTATGTTGCGTATTCCATTCCAATCGCTACTAGGTTCGTGTTCAAGGACAACTTCAAGCCTGGGCCATTCAGCCTCGGAATATTCGTAAGGCCCTCGCAAGGTCCATTAGAGACAGATGCTAACACCTCGTACAGAGTCTCCCCATCGCTGCCATCGCCGTCTCTTTCATGATGTTCATGGACATCGTCTTCTTCTTCCCCACGAGACCGCAGGCGAATACGGCCAACATGAACTATACCGTTGTCGTCTTTGGTGGTGTGCTCACGCTCTCACTCGTGTGGTACTACTTTCCTGTATACGGCGGAGTGCACTGGTTCACTGGCCCTGTTCCGAACATGTGCGACGAAGACATTGTGGAAGGCGATTCTTCCTCGAAGGACAAGGACGTGGAGGTGATAACGATTCGTGAATGCGTGGAAGTAATGTAGTGTCATGTATAAATGGTAGTTATGCCTTTTTTTTTCAACCTTGTATTCGTTGTGCACGTTTTGGTTCGATACTGTAGCTCAGGACTGACCTTGGTGCTTGTGCAGCGACCTCACGTCTTCACTTTTATTTCCTCCAGGAACTCTGGTCCCCGATTCTAACGTCTGCCCGTTCGTCTCCGAAGTTAGAGTAAATAGGTTTAGCCGCCCCTGGGCGAATGCCATCGAGAACGAGTAGCCGCACTTGTTTCGACGCCATTTGAGCGGCTTGCTTCGAGGACCATGCCGTCGCCACCGCCGTCGTCCCATCCGGTCGTCGACAAGGCCATGGCGATCGCACTGTCGTGATCGCCGTGTCGTTGTCGTCGTCGTTGTCATCCCCACCACTCGTTTCGACGCTGTTCGACTGGCTGGTAGGCAGGTGGAGTCGACGGTGACCAGATGGCGTCGACAATGAGTGATTGCGCTTACGTCGACACTATTCGAAAGGGACCTTGAACGAGGGCTGGCGCTCAAGGAGACGTGGCAGGAAGTGTGGACGAGTGGTTAGTTCGTAAAGGTGCTGCACGGGCCCCCAACGAATGACAGGGCTCGAGGGGACGCGGTGGGAGTAAGGAACAAGCGGTCGGGATCAGAAAACACGCCGGGGGACGGGGACGAGCAGTTTGGCTGAGGAGACGCGGTGGCGAGCGGGAACGGGCGGCAGGGCTCGAAAGGACATGGCGGGTGATAACGAGTGACTGAGCTCTAGGAGACATGATGGAGGCGAGGATGGATGATCGGTCCCGGAAAGACACAGCGGTGGGTGAGGAGGCGGGAACGGGCATGTTGGGGGTTAAGAACGAGCGGCAGGCAGCGCTTGAGAGAATATGGCAATGGGGAGGGAGGAGCGGTGGCGCTCGAAAAGACATAGTGAGTGGTGAAAACGAGCGGCGAGGCTTGAATGAACTCGGCAGCGGTGTGGGTAAGCGATCGGGCTCGAAAGGGTGCGGGGGAGCCTTTCGGGTGCGGGGGAGCGAGGGCCAGTGGTCAGGGTCGAGCGAGTAGCGACGCTCACAAGGACACAGTAGGGCGACAGGCGAGCGGTCGGGCTCGAGAAGATGTGGCGGGAGCGAGGACGAGCAGTGGCGCTCAAAAAACACATGGCGGGGGACGAGAATGAGCAGTTGGGCTCGAGAAGGCGCAGGCGGCCAGGGCGAGCGGTCGGGCTCACGAGGACATGGCGGAGAATGGGCCCGGTGTGCAAGAATCAGCAGCTGGCATTCGAAATGACATGGCGGCGGGGACGAGCAGACAAGCGGCGCAGCCACAAACAAATAGGAATGAGAGACACTCAGCTGTAGACCCACCACCGTGACATTGCTGTAGTCTCTCCAATTGGAAAGTGCTGGTTTGCTGATAGAGCGGGAGTGGCTTGCTTTCCCTGGCGCGTCGTCGCTTCGGGCTTTCGCCCACCCCCGTTAAGTACTCGCTCCTCAGTCTACCTCATGGTTTCTTACCACCACATGTGCCGCACATGCATACTTCTGTCTCTCTCCACGTCAGTGTTCGACGTGCACGGAGTCAAGCTTCAGGGTGTAGTGGCATTAAGTATCATGTCACGCAGTAGGCGATAGATTGCATGGTGGTGGATACATGACAAATGAAACAGGGATGATAACATACTCACTGTGATCAGTATTATTAGATGCACTTAACAAATGAGTCAAGATGTCGACGCACGAATTGAAGAGCGGCACCCTTGGTCTTCTTCTCACCACCGAGCTCAAAGCTAGAATGGTGAATGAACCGAGAGTAAACATGACAAATGGAATACAACGTACTGCTTGCAACGCTTCAGAGCCATCTGCATCTTGTATTTGCACACCGTGCATTCGAGTCTTAGCACGACCTTTTTCGTAGTCTTGGCCTAGGGACGATATACACCATGAATAACGGTATTGAAAGACATACGACGCTGACCTTTTTGTGAAAGACCGGCTTCGTCTGACCGCCATAGCCCGATTGCTTACGATCATAGCGACGCTTTCCTTGGGCAAAGAGCGAATCTTTACCCTTTTTATACTGCGTCACCTTGTGGGGCCTGGAACAAAGCAATGAGGCCTCCGAAGACATGTAATAGCGCGGACACACGAACGTGTGCTTCTTGCACGTCTTGCCCTTGCAGTCTTGGGAACGAGTGAGCCGCCGTCACGAGCACGGATCGGCAAGACTTACATGTCCGTCGCGTCCTACGGACATCGGATGAGAAGAGTGAAAGCGAATGTGAAAAGCGTACTTGGGAATGTTGACCATCGTGGAGCGTTGGTGTTGATCGTTGCGTTGTGTAGTGTCAAAGAAGGTCCAAGCCATCCTGTCATCGGGGCTTGAACCTTAATTAAAAACTGCACAGCTGCCACGGACGTACCCGCTACACTCGCCTGGGGAAGATGAAGACCTGCCGCCATCTCGCTTGAATATGTATGAGACATAACCCGCACATCCCCTTTGGTTAGCGACGTACAAGACAGCGATAAGTGCGTAAAAATCCCATCATTTCTAGTACGTGTACCCTAAGTCTACAGCTGCATGGAGTCTTCCTTCTCGTACCCAGGATTCTTTTGTAGAATGACGAATCCTTCGAGGACGCGCGCATACGGGATATACTCCTCCGTTGCCAATTCCGCTCTCTCCGTCGTCCCCAGCCGCACTGGCGTCTGATGCGTCTGGAAACCAGAGATCGTGCGAGGCTTGCCAGCTTGACCGACCACATCGACAGCCTGGTTGATGCTATGAGTACCACGCTGATGTGATCGCAAACCGACGTACCTGGCCCACGCGGACTGTTACGGGAAGATTTTCGAGGTCTTCGTTGAGCGTAATCAAGAACCGTGGATACATGGCGGGCACGAGGTAATACAACATCCAATGGTGACTGTCTAGCACGACTATTGCGCGGTCAAAGCTCAGTCGAACGTCGCCGGGGACACGATACTATTACTTACAAGCTTTAGCGTCCGTGTACGCTGTAATTGTCGCCAACAAACCGGCGATAGCCGGTCGGTTCATGATGCTCCGGTCAGAGAAGAAGGGATTGAGCCCTAGCGTGCCTTTGCCCATATGCACCAAACCTTGTGCGATGCGCACCGTGAACAAGCAGTCGGGTTCCTTATAATAGTACCCAGCAAGTTGGCGGAGCATTTGAGCAAGACGAGCGTTGTTGGTTCCTGCACCAACTAGACCCATTGCGAAGATGGCGTTAAGTGCGACTTGGAGGTCGTTGTCGTGGCTGTATTTGGAGAGCGTGTCGAGGACCGGTAGTTGTGGATTTGAAGTGCTGATTAGGCCGAGAGCGAGGGGGATAGACTTTCGAATGATAGGGTCGCCATAGTGCATCTGCTCATGCACGTAAGCACCTACGTTCGGCAAGTCGTTCAAGCTTACCAGGTGATTGAACTGTCGCATCGCCATTTCTGAACCGATCTCCTCACCCATGGCAATGATAGAGATGCCAAGCACGGCAAATGACATCCAGGTATCGTCTGGTTTTTGTTCCTCCTTCTTGTCATCCTTTTTATCATCCTTTTTCTCCTCCCTCGCTGACTCTTCCCTCTCCTTCACAGCCTCCAGGTGTTCGCCGCATAGATGGAGAAGTCTCTGTATTCGTAAAACATTCCCGGTGGCTGCGAACGAGCAGACTTCCACGAGTATTTGGGCTTGTCTTGATATTGGGTGCTCAATGGCTTTCAGCGTTTCCAGCGTTGCGTCTGACGCGTCCTGAAGGCCTGAATATTACGGGTCACAATGACATCCATCAAAGGACGTTCCTATACTTACCAACGTAGAGAAGAGCAAGCCCCAGAGCCAGGAACCGCCCCCACTTGTCCCCGAGTGACTTTTCGTCTCGTTCCATCAGGGTTTCGAGGATCGTGCTGGTGATTTCACCGTTGCCGCTTCCAACAAAAACGAAGCCAAGGGAGAGGGCGCTCAGCGCGGCAATCTCTGTTGAAGTAGACTCATGCGCCACGGCAGGTAGAAGAAGGGTAAGCAAGTCTTCACGATGAGAACCAGCGTACGCCAAGCCAAGACCGACGATGGAGGCTGTTCTCAAGGGCAGAGATGGATTTGTTGTATAATCCTCGAGGAGGGCTTTTGCGGCGTCGGCTTCTGTACGTACACCTGAATTCAGGAGGCCTGTAGCGAGAAGAGCGCCTGCCTTGATATACTCTTCTGACGAGTATGTATATTTGTCGACGTGACTGAGACCGATATCTGTGTCCCAGAGTAAACTAAGGCCTAAACTGGCCGCAGCGCTCATCATTCCTGCGGTACATTAGTAGGTGTCATGACACAGAAACACACGGCTTACCGTGGTCCTTGTTCTTGTACACCCAGCTATTGCCTTCTCCAGCCTCGACCATAAGCTTATCGTTTCCAAATCCTGCGTTGACAAATGCGTTGACGAAGGTACCTGCCAAGTTTCCCCGAGCAGAGTCGACGTTCGCAGACAAACCTCCCCCTGTTCACAAAACGTAGGTCTTCCTTCGTTTTGGCCTCGAGAAGCACTTACGCGTATTCTCCAGGTGGCTTTTATACACATCTTCCAAACTCTTGGGTTCTGCAACACCGAGTTCCTTGCCAAATTCTCTGAAGTATCTGCTCAGGTGAGTGTTGCTGAGGCACTCTGCGATATCCTCAGGAAGCTTTGTTTCTGCGTCTGCATCTGTGGACGCTGGAGGCTGTAGCCACTCTAATGGTATTTGAGCGCGAGACAAAAGAAGAGCAAGTTGGCGTCTCATGATCCTGGAGTTCTGAGTCAGAAACAAGAGAAAATAAGCATAACGGGACAATAACTGACGGGTTTCCGGATGCGTTAAAGTCTTGTCGAATCAGTTCCGCGTCATTTAGCCGCACTGCTACACTAAGAGCTTCTGGGAACTTGGAGAATTGAAGATAGATACTGTGGATAGCCCGAAGGAAGGCAACGTCATCGGGTGGGGGAAGAAGAGCTACGCATCTGGAGAGGCTGTGAGATATCACAAGAACCAACTACGCATCTTACTGACCGGTCCATGTACGTGCAAACGCGTCCAAATGTGTTGGTGTCCACCAATCCTGCTATTCGATCCACCATTTCGAGTTCGACAAAGAGATCTACAGCGTCGGGTTCAGCGTTATGACTAAGGAAGAATTTGGCGCATTCCAACGCGAGCGTGCGTAAATCATCGATCGTCCCAGGGACCTTGACTGGTTCAGGCTTCGTAGCTGTATCATTGGTCGCGGCGGGAGGGGACGGAACTGCTTCCTCGCCCTCTTGTCGGATCGTGTACTCTTCCCCGAGTTCTGCTGCCAGGTGACGAACGTATTCGTGTCCCCATGAACCTGGTTCTGGAATCGAAGAGGATGGTGGGAGTAAAGAGGCCGAGAGCAACCGATACCGAAGGGTCCCTCGTGGCTGGGTATCGGAATACGTCATGGCAAGGACAGATAAGATGTCCGCGAAGAGACTCTGCAAAACGATGAGGTGCGTAAGATGAATACGGCAGATAGACTCGCCTTGTCCTCAGACGGTGACCACGTCTCGCAAAGCTTCTGGAGCTCCGGGTAGTGAGGGTGAAGGAACTTGAGAGGTTTAGGAACCGACGTCATGGAAGACGTGGACGTTCGTATTAGCACTCGGAGCGTTTCGAGAGCAGGCCTATACAACTCGGTGTTGGGTTCCTGATCGAGACATATGTGCAAGTGACGCAGGACGCTGAGTGACGATGTACCTTTAATCTCTCGATCAACATCTCCAACTCGGACTTGAGCTGGGCATCTTCCTCCGACTACGGTGCACATTATCTGCATTTGGCACAACAATCGCGTTGTCAGACGCACCAACTCTTCCTCCTCTTCCTTCTTGTCACCATTGGCTTTGGACGCGCCAGGTTTCTTCTCCGTGACCTCCTTCTCTTCGTCATCCTTCTTCTTCTTGGGATCTTGCGCGGGGACTTTTATTTCTGCGGTGGGACGCTGCGCCATGTTGGACGTCACGAGAGGTCAATCGGATAGTTAGGTGAGGACGCGCGTCGCATCTGTTCGACCAAAAGCGGTTGTTTGGCAAAGCCTTCCGTTCCAAACAACCATCGCTACGAGACCCTTGGTAGATGGTCACTGAATCGGAATCGATCTAACAACATGGGTGTACGTTCAGCATACATCTTTATTTAAGCACATTTATTCTAGGTCTTCTACAGAGAAGAAATAGGCGTGGCCCAAAGAATGCCCAGCGCAAGGCCTCCCGAAAGGCTGAGCCTGATGATCGATATGCACTCGAACGGGCAGACATGCACAACGAGCGATTTTCGACATACTACAAAGCACAGAAAATAATCCCGGAGGACGAGTGGGACACCTTCATGGACTCGTTACGCCAGCCACTCCCAACTACGTTTCGCCTGGCTGGCAGCAGACAGTACGACTCCTCAACATTCAAAGAAGGCCGCCTTGCGCTCATTGTGACAAAAGTACAGCCCAGACTCTTGGAAACACAATCAAGGATACATATATCCCCCTGCTGCAGCACGTCACCTTCGAGGACGAGGTTATTCCTCCTCCTGCACAACTTCCCTGGTGCGTTTCAATCACGTGTATCACGACCCCACGCATACGTAATATACAGGTATCCTGACGGGCTTGCATGGCAATTTAACGTATCCAAAAAGGTTTTGAGGACATCCCCCGAATTCAAAAAGTTTCACTCCTTTTTGGTGCATGAAACCGAAGTGGTCGGTGTCTCCGTCGTTCGGTTCCACAGACTGCTTACGTTTTGCGAAGGGAAATATATCAAGGCAAGAAGCTGTGAGCATGTTACCGCCCATCTTGCTCAGTGTCCAACCCCATCACAAGGTTGGTGCTTTCGCGACGGACGTTACAGTCCCTCCTCATTTTTGGCCATGTCTAGGTGATTGATATGTGTGCAGCACCTGGATCCAAGGTAAACTATCACTCATACAACCAGTCTGCACACTCAAATTCGACGCAAGACAGCCCAGCTCCTCGAAGCGTTACACGCAAACGATACCGCCACCGCGACCTCAACACCCCCCGGCCTTCTGATCGCCAATGACAGCGATTCGCGGCGTTCCCATCTTCTCATTCACCAATCCGCACGGCTCCCAAGTCCATCGTTTATGGTCACCAATCTCGATGCGTCGATATATCCGGTCCTCCGCTCGATGATGACTGAAAAACGTCGCTCGGTGAAGAAGACGCCAAGTCAACTCTTGTTCGACCGTATCCTCTGTGACGTACCGTGCAGCGGAGATGGTACGCTACGAAAGAACATTGGTATCTGGAAGCGCTGGCAGCCCTTGGACGGGAACGGTCTGCATGGGTTCGTTCAGCCACAGACCCCCTCCAAATGCGCTCCACCCCTGACGACGTTTCTCCAAGCCTTCAGGTTCGCATCCTTCAACGCGCCATGCGGATGCTCGAGCCGGACGGGCGCATCGTCTACTCCACCTGCTCTCTGAATCCCGTTGAAAATGAGGCCGTCATCGCCGCCGCTCTAAACTCTCATCCAGGTGAGAATTATTTGGACACTCTACCCTTCCCATGACCACGCTGTCGACAGAGTTCGAGTTGGTGGACGTATCGTCCCAGCTGCCAGAGCTGATTCGTCGGCCCGGGATCACCAACTGGTCACCAACAGTTGGTCGGTCGATTGACACATCGTTCCCCTCTTGGACAGCCTACATAGAAACCGTCCAGGAAGACAAGCGCGCCGAGTCCAAGATGCTAGAGACACACTGGCCGCCCAGCAACGCCGATTCGTTGCACCTCGAGCGCTGGTGTGTAGATGATACCCCGCCAATTACGCCTGTGTTGACCGCAGTCGCAGCATACGTATTTATCCACATCTCCAAGATACGGGCGGATTCTTCGTTGCAGTTTTGGAGCCCAAGGAGAGCCACCGATCATCTAATAGTCGACAAGTGGGGTGGGCACTTTGCTAACCTGCCTCTTTCGTGTACTCATGTGGACCGCAAGGAAACGCTCGGCAGAGGACGCAAACAAAGTCGTCTCGGGAAGCAAGAAACTTAAGCTGGACTCCAACACATTCTCAAATGATCTCGGGGTCGAGCAAGAACATACGAGAGCATCCTCCGTCGAGCCCACCGCCGCCATCGACGGCGAGGTGAGGATCGTCGAGGACGAACCAGTCATTGATGGCGATGTGAGGATCGTCGAGGATGAACTAGTCATCAAGCCATCACCCGCCGCGCCCATCCCTCACACAACCAAACCAATGGCTGTCGCTGACCCCTCGTTCAAAGAAATGCCCTACACTTTGTTATCGCCCGACGACCCCGCGCTCGCGACCTGCATGTAAACGAGTCCTCATTTTCTCACTTCTCCCCGCTCACGCGACGCATAGGCAACAACTTCACTTTCTCCCGTCGTTCCCGACCTCGAACGCGCTCGTGCGCAACCCCGTGGGCGACGCCGTACGATCGCTCTACCTCGTCAACGACCTTGTCAAGTCGGTCCTCGCGCACAACGACTATACGCGGATGCGGCTCATGACGGCGGGGACCAAGGTCATCACGAAGCAGGAAGCCGGTCGCGGGATGGAGGCGCACTTTCGCATCCTCGGCGAGGGCCTGCCGGTCGTCTTGCCCTACGTCAATCCGAACACGATTATGGAGGCGGACGGAAGGGTGCTGCGGGTGCTGCTGGAGACGTATTACCCACTCTGCGCGTCCTTCGCGGAGCCGTTCCGGTCGGCGATCGAGGCAAAGGGTAAGTGGTGTGTCGTAAGGTCGATTGACGCCCCTCATCTTTCCTTCTAGGTTCTGGAAGTCACGTCGTACGCTTTCCAGATACGACGTAAGTGCAATCATCCCTCCTATCTCTGGCGTGAATTCATACCATGCGCACCCTAGCCTCTCGCGCGACCTCATGTTGCCGCTTTGGAAATCCAACGTCTCCGTCACGCTTATGATTGACAAGAAGGCCAAGAGGTGCGTGCTTCGTCCGGCTTGACCGGATGCCATCGCTCACCACCTAGCTTGTATACAGTGCACTCAGTCTTCGCCTCTTTGGGGAGGACGTGACGGCCGGCGCGCGCGAAGTAAGCAAAAACAAAAAGCTCGGAGGCAAGTTGGCTCCTTCTGCGCCCGCTGAGCCAGAGCCAGAGCACGAACGCGAGGAGGACCAGGACCAGGATGAAAACGAGGAGAGCGCTGATGACGACATAAACGAATAGCGAGGGGACTTGGGACACATGTACGGAGTACCGCGTGGGTAAAGATTAGAGAAGTGATAAAGGGCCCAGTCCACGTGTCAGACTTGCTCAGTCTCCCACCATCCTCATGTCGGCCCAAACGCAGGAGCAACTTTCAGTACATGAGATGAACATGGTACTGAAAAATTACTTGATGTTATTTCTTACTCTGACCATGGAACACTCGAAAACAGCGCTCAGGTGATGTTGAGCCTGAGAAGGTTCAGCAAGCAGACGTCAGTAGCACGGACTCTGTTATTCGAGACCATGCGGTGACTATTCTGTGATCAATAAGGGTATTGATTCGCTCCACAAAAGAAGTCCAAGATCATCGACGTTTTGGCATCGATGCGGGCTGTGATACTAGACTTGGTAAAACTCAGAGCGCGAGTGATCTCCCTTCACTGTGCGATGGAGGAAAGGGAAGGGAAGGATGTCACCAATGCGTTTTTTTTTTAGAGAAAACTAC
>JBBPUA010000823.1:0-12030 GCA_038094355.1 Afroboletus lepidellus | reverse complement strand
ATCGTGGCGTGCCTTGTACCTGGGCATGGGTCGTCATGGAGCGAGAACATTGCTTCTCCCTTATGGCATGCGCCGCCCCACGTCGACATCGCATCTGAACATCCGACCAACGGCGACCCAGGCACAACTTGTGCTTCTGTCATGATTAGACTACGAGACGACGTACAAGTCCAAAAGAGCTGGATCTACGGAGCAGCGCCTTTTTGTTCCTGGAAGCCACTTTCTGGCAGGCTCATGATGGTACAAAATAGGGGAAGAAATGACGCGCCAGAACTGTTGGGCGCTGCGAATAGAAAGGGGAACAGTGAAGAAAGCGGGAAACGCGTATGGGGTTCAGTGTCGTGGGCTCCGTCATGCCGGCGGGGGCGGAGAAATACGCCGCAGGTACTCTGCGATATTGGAGTACCCACCGGCTTCTACACGTTCAAGAGCTGTGCGTCCAAGGTCGTCACGGGCATAGACGTTACAGCCAGCTTTGACTAGTTTGACCACAATTTGCAAGGAATCGTAGGATGAGAAGAAACGGTCCGGGAATTGTAATGAACGACGAGGTTGCACGGCGGCATGTAGGGCTGTCCCACCAGCATAATTGGCTGACACGGCATTCACATCGGCTCCATTCGCCACCAAAATGGATACTATCCGCACTGTAGCCTCTGAGGAGGATTCGTGTTCCAACACCCAGAATAGAATGTTCGGGGGAAGTGCTACGTTACGTGAAAGCAGGAATGCAACCAAACGCCAAGTGACGGCGCGGTGCAGCGGCATCTTTTTACTAGCACTCGGTGCAGAGGAACTGCAACTCGCCTCGCAGAGAGTTTCGAGAGCTCTCTGTTCATTCTGCTGAATGAAATGGTCTCTGTCAGGTGTAACATGATAGTCAGCTCCATAGTCCAAAAGCAATTGAAGTATGGAAAGTGAGCGGCCTTCAAGTGCGGCGAGCATTAGGTCTTCAGGAAGGGATTTCTTGACCTTTAGTGTGTGCCGTAGTAAACATTTTACGACAGATTCAAGTCCTTGGGAGATAGCGATGTGGATTGGTTGCTGATTAGCTGTGTTGAGAGCAAAGATATCGAAACCAGCGTCTATAAGACTTCGTACAGTCGCGAGACATTCAAGTTGAGGTTCTGGGTGTACCAGTCGTATGGCAGCATGTAAGAGTGTATTTCCTTCCGCATCCCGGGCGTGCACATCCGTTAGGATATGGAGAAAAGGGACTATTGATACTCCCTCCCGTAAGGCGGCGAAAAGTGTTGCAGAAGTCAATGGCACGGATTGGGAAGCGAAGTATTCCACCACCTTGAAAAATCCTTGTCTGAGGGCAATATCATAAAGCATTTTGCCGCCAGAACTGCAAGCAAAGAGATCTCCAGTGGCTCCAATGCAAACCTTTGCACACAACAGACAGTTGTCTTTGTTACGTAGGAACTCTTTGACAACATCCATCAAGCTTGTTTCCTTTGTAGTGTTCAAGTTGCCCACAAAGGAGAGTAACGTGCGTGCCTGCATCACAGAATCGTGCAACAAAGATGATATTTCTGAATTTGAGCTGAACTGTGTCAAATAATTGGCGAGATCATGGCACCCAAGTCTTACTGCTAGGTGAATGGGTGTTTCATCACGTATGTTGTGGACCGTTGGGTCACAACCGGCATCAACGAGTATCTCCGTGATTTCCAAGGAAACAGATCTATCGAACGAGCGGATGGCAACATGCAGCAGAGTGTCTCCGTCTGGATTAAGAGTATGCACACTTGCACCTTTACCAACAAGAATGCGGATCATCTCGGTTCTTTTCCAGGAAGCAGCTTGGAATACTGAAAATAAGATCCTTGATGGAAGGGGTACCCCGCATGAGAGAAGATACTCAACCACGGAGACAAATCCTCGCGCTACTGCAACTCGGATAGGTGGTTTGTCACCTGCGTCAAGTTCACAAGGATTACAGCCAGCCCCAACGAGAAGTTTCGTGATAGTAAGGCACTGTCTCTCATCAGCCAACCTCATAGCGACGTGGAGTGGGGTGTCTCCGTTTGATGCAAGAACATTCTCTATAGCTATTTTGTGTCTCAGCAATTGTCCTCTTACACATAAATATGAGGATATACCATGGAAATTCAATGCTACAGGTGCATCCACAGTATCCATCGCCAACAGAGCTCTGATGACAGGGACACTTCCCCTTTCCACTGCAATGAGAAGCACCTCTGCACAACCAACCTGGACAAGCCTTCTTGTGATGAGTATCAGTTCATCATTTATTTGTGTATGGCCTTCCTCATCTTCGAAAAGTGCCTCCAAAAGTTGTCGGTTGTCCCAAGGAATAGCTGCCCACTTAGCAAAGGCAGCTGTTTGTAACAAACGTCGGATAATATATAGAGGGCATTGATGAGGCTGTTCTCTGAGTACGCGGACCAATAACCAGTCGGGGACAATGCTTCCTTCCGCGATAAATAGATCGAGTATCTCCGCTTGCCAACACTCCACAGCAACCTGTATTGGTATTGTCATGCCTTCGGCGGAGTAATTGCCAGAGGTTTCCGAGTCTGGACTTGATCTATCTGTATCTATATCGTCCACCTCGGGGTTATCTGGAACGAAATCGCCGACTCCATACCCGTAGCAGTTGACATCAGCACCTCGCAAAATCAGACCCCTGGCATGGTCAGTCTTGCCAAAGTATGCAGCATATATGAGTGGATTGGTTCCCTCTATTGGTGTGAGGGCGGAATGATCAAGAAACGTGTGAAACAGCGTATCGGACGCAAAGGCAATGAGGGCATATTTGGTGAGATCGTGTACCGAAGTTGGCCATGGAGTCCCCGAGCGGACTGCTGAGGGAACTAGTTTGCACATCCAGTCCCACTCCAAAGGGTGTCGGGAAATTACTGTTTGCATGGTCTCCATATCCTCGAGAACACTAGTATTACCTGATCCAAGATGGGCCAAGTGATTGAAGCCATCAGAAAGCACATATTTCAGAAGGGGCCGGGATGCGTAGGACGTAGCAAGCACGAGATTATGTTCTACTGTCGTGTCAGATGACCGCCCTCTGCATTCCTCCATCTCTTCAAGGCAGAAGGAAAGATAAGCCAGGCAAAGCCTAACCAGCCGTTCGTGTGCATCTTCCAAGATGATATAATATCTCGGTAACTTGGCATGGACCAGTTCTCCAAGAAGGTACTCCTGCAGGATGCTCATAAACGGCTGCAAGAAAAGAGAGGTCCAAGGCCCGACTTGCCTTGACACTCATATGAGAGAGCGTGACAATATCAGTTTCCTTATCGTGCATCACAAGGCTCCTGCTGACTTCCAAAAAATCAAGGCCCTTTATCAACAAGAATCCAGGATTCAGCACTCGCCGTACTAGGTCAATGGTAACACCTTCGAGAAGTTCGCGCAATCGCATGGGTCGTAGAGCAGCCACTAGCCATATCAGTCCACGACGCACTAGAGTTGCGTCCGATGGGGACCTGTCGATAGCAATAAGAATCCTTCTGTAAGTCTCTTCCAGTCCTTCCGGAAGGCTCTCGAGTACCCTTCGGATCTCCGAAACCGATGTACACTTGTCGAGTGTGTCGAGCTGACATTGTACCCAGCGAAACCTTGAACAACAATACATCAGTCAAATCACTATGCACATAGCTCCCTTCCTACATTCCATCTGCTTTGGCACACAATTTGGATCGAATTTCTTCTTTGAGCATTGCATCGAATGTCCTTAATCGACATCGCCCATCGAGCTCCCTCGTGACGTGCAGCTGGATATCAGCCAACAGTTCACTAGCCATTTTATCCATGGATATGGACGAGACATGCGAGAACCTCCGGATGATGTTATGCAGTGGCCGACTTGTGACGAACATGCGTGCACCACCACTACATATGGTGAGTGCATCAAGGAGGGCCTCCAATTCTCTACATTCATCAAGAGCGTCGACAATGACCAAGGGTTTCAAGGGACACAGCCGCATGGCCATGGACAGATAATGCGCCACTCCCTTTGGGCTGTAGAAGGAATCCACACGACTATTGGCATCCTTGAGTAGTTCGTCGAGCAAGACTTCTGGATCGTTCATCACAAAACAAAGTTGTTTCATTAATAGCGCTAGAAGGGAGCGCATCACCTCTAGGGCGCTCGTGGAACGTTTCATCCGAAAATCGCAATAGAAGTAGACCAGGAGTTCTCCATCTTGCTTTGTGTTGCAAAGATCATCGATGACAGAAGAACTGCCCGCATGGTTAGACGACTATGGACTGAGATGACCTGAACATACGCCAGAATTGTTTTCCCGGAACCGGCTGTCAGAGTTTGTTACTGACAGGATTGACCATACAAAGTAGCAGAACGTATACCTTTCCCTTGCAACCACAGAAACATATCACTCCCTTCCCTCCATGACCTATACTCATCTGTAGCAGGTAACCACATACAGGTATCGGCCTGACGCATCGATGACGTTTCCTGATGTTTCCGTGAACAATCCAATGCATCCAGTATTTTTAACAACTTGTCCAGTTTCACAGCTGAATAGTATTGTCAGTGTAGAAACCAGTACTGCAATGATGTTCTGAACATACAAAGAGCATCCTTCCTTTGGTGGATCACGTTATCTTCTGTCCGAATGGATTGCATTTGCGCTTGGTTTTCCATGGGTTTATTCCTGGTATGATGCATCCGGTCAGCATGGATCCATAGCGTCACCATAAACCCACTTAGTTGCAGATGGCGTAGCATGGCGAAATACGTCTTCGTAGTTCCTGTGCAATATTGGCGTGCATAACTTCGTCCAAATCACTTCGACTCACCAGATATCCGTCGTGAGTAGAAAGTGAAAATGCGCCTTCATGGCATAAAAAAGCGAGATGGCCTTACTAATATCGTCTTCTTGTCGCCCAGTTCGCATCGGGGAGAACCCAGAAAACGTTTGCACCCGAGTATGATCGATTCCAAAGGACCTCTCCATCACTTTCAACGTATCCAGACATGTTTCGGGCTCTGATCCAGACAGCCAGTCCATCAGGCGGTCGTCCAGCACATAATGGCGACGTAATCGTGGATCTTCGAATATTCCGATGATAGCGCGAGTAGCATCAAGGATGGTCTCGAATTCGAGTTCGAGTCGAACGAGAGAGTGCTGTTGGACTTGTCTGACACCATGTACAGCGGAATAGCGAGCTATGGCATGCCGAACGTGCTTCGCAGCTAACACGAGAGAGTGCAAGGTACTCTTGATAGAGTCCATACAGGAGTGGTGCTATTCGTAGACGCACTTGAGGACGTCTCTTATAGTCAAGTGTAAACTTGCTGTGGCGCGAGGGTGAGTCGCAGTTTTATGTGCTCGGCTCGAGAGGCTGGCACTAGGAAGCTGTGGTCGCATATCTCCAGGTGACCCCCGACACCACACAGTCTGCCGCGCCACCTGCATCCTCCTCCTCCCTGGTATCCAGCATCCAATCCCGTCCGCCTCCTCCCGTCGAAGGGACGTGGATGAAGTAATAATGTGCAATTAAAGCTCTTCGTCCCCTCTGTGTACCACGCGCCAATCCGCGATGGCATATTGGATGGAGACGTCAGATGACGCTCAACACCTCCAAGTCGCCCCCAGGAACCCCCTTGCGTGCACTGCACATGCTTGCCTATCACACCATGGACTGGGCACACGTCCTCGCCAAGAACGGGGCCCGTGCCCGCTGCGAAATATCGCGCGCCATCATCCATGAGTACTGTGTTGTCTTTGGTTATCGTCGATTCCTTCTCTATGACACCTCCAGCGGTGCTGCCGCCCTCAGAACGGCCCTCGAAGCTACTGCTATCATCAACGGACATGGTCGTCCGCTCACATTCGAAGATAACTCCTTGCGCGTGCTCACCTGGCCCACCAACATCACATTCAACCTCGCTGACGAGATCTCACGTAGGGGAAGCACGCCCCTTGTGGACTCTCATAGGAACGCGTTGGCAGAAGTGGTCAGACACTTGGGCATTGCCCAAATCAGAGGGGAATCTACCTACAAGAAATGCAAGCCGTTGAGCCCACAGGTTGAGACCGCGCTCGACGCTCTCGTCATGGTATGCGTATGCAATGCCGTGTAATGCTCTGTCATTCACCCTGCAGCTACAGGCTATCAGCAACAATGCCTAGCTTCACCGACATCCAGATGCAACGCCCGCGCATGTCACTATCCATGACCCTCCTGCTGACGAGCGTATTTCATTACAGGATCTTCTCCTCCTCCTCGACAACCCAGAAAATGGCAAAGGTGCCAAAAGCAAGGCTCAACACGTCTGACGTCGTTCCAACTCCTTTTCTCTTCTATCACACTGAGGATGTCGAGATCATGAAATAATGACTAACAATGGTCCAGAGTGGTGGGCCAAGTACTACGCAGGTCAATCTGTTTCTTAGGTGTCTTCTCTTGGTCTCACTCATCACGACGTTTGGCTTGCAAGCCACAAGATGACAAGCCTCCACATTGGCTTTGATTCTTCGACAATTGCAATTTCGACATTCACAACGACACTGACTTGCCCACTATTCCGCTGAACAAGCAGAACGACTCAGATGACTTGCCGGCGTGGTCCCTGTTGGCATCCGGCGACACCTAGTCAACCCAATACTTGTACAAAATTACAGGGGTCGCTGTGGTACAAGCGCGGAAGAAACAATCAATCCAGCGGTATATTCGCATATATCGTTTCCCTCGCCATTTTCTGCCTGAGAAGAACCACCGCGTCTCTGGTGACCGACTTGTCCCGAACACTTCGAACGATCGCCTTGTCCGTATCTGTCATTTCCGCGCGTAGTCTCAGCTGATTCTGCTTGTCTGAGCGTATGTGGGTGTTTATAAACCTGACGGACGTTGATTTGAACCACGAAAAAAAGAGAGAATTCACACTGCTCACTCCATACAGGAAGCAACCGTCATAGACTTTTCGGTGCTTGTGCCTGTCAATCCGGAAAACATCACGAATGGGTCCTTCTCCCTTGCCAACTTCATGGGACGCTCAAGGATGGGAAGAAGTGACGTGATAGAAAAGTCATTGTCGTTGTTGACGAATTCGACGAGTCCAAGATAGGTGTCACGGTGTTCTGGGAGGCCATTAATTCTCTCTCTCTCGCGGCGCCACATCGTCTCTCGCATTTCCGTGAGAGGCGGGTACCCAGATCTGCCTGGAATATGGGAGAAAAAGCGATTGAGTTGAACCATCCCCTCCATCTTCTCCGTAATGGGGTTGTCCGTGAGTACAAGGTTGACGAAAGATTGTACATCAGAGGGTTCGACGGCGATGTCGACACGGACCATGAAGGGTTGTTTAAACCCGATCTCTTTCTTTTTGTCGTTGACAAGGTTTAAGTCAAGGGCAGCGCAGACCTGGAGCATAGTGGCGAGTGTGACGTTACAAAGAACGTTTTCCACAAGCTTCTGAATGCCTTTTCGACGCTCGGATGGGGAACACCAGGCCTTGTGACGCGGCCTATCCAGGAATTAGTCATATCTAGTCGTTTCTGAGGCACTAAGCGTACCAGTCTTTCTTTTGACATGCCTTCGAGCAGTACCATGCGCTTTTGCACTACGATATAAAGCAATCAAATCTTACTCGTAATAATAGACTGATGTAATCACTCTTGTACATGTTTGCATATCTGGTTGAGTTATGAAGCAGGTCGTACATTGGAACTGAGAAGTGCTCTTGTTGGCCCGGACGACATCTCGAGGAGTAGCCGCCATGCGGAACAACTCTTGAGTGAGAGGGTGAGTCGTGTGTATGACACGAATCTCTTTCTTAGAATCCATCAATGGAGCTGATCGCGGGCGCTGAAACGTGGTGGTCTTGAAGAAAGTTGCGGAGGTCACTGAACCCCTGTCGGCGCAATTAGGTAACTTCGTTTGTCCAGCTTTGTCTTGTCTCGGATACAATTACATACCCATGATCGCGCGCTGACGCAACCTAGTAGCCTTATCAACGAATGACACATTTTGACCGTTGCACACCCTGGCAATCTGGTGACTCATTCATCCTTTCAACGTCCCAGACGACTAGCGTAGGACATGGTTACGATGGATCTGTGACGCTGAGACCCTCGAGGAAGGCAAAGATAATCCTTGGATCAAGTCCGGGACCGCGTGGTATGCTTCGATGCTCGAACGTTTGAACATCGACTCGTATGTCGTACTCTTACACAAGACCTTGTGGGCAAATCGCGGGCGTCACTGTCGAAGCTATCTCTGGTGAGCTGGCCTCAGAAAAAGCACGGCTGGTCAAAGGGAAGATTGTTAAAAGGCCTACATATTTTACACGTATTCACTGTCCGGTAATTCAGTACCATCTTTCAAAGCTCGTCGGCCACAATGTGCTTGGCCTTGTTCCCCTCAGGTTGCGTCTCACCATCTTTCTCACTTACTGCATCATTCAGTGGCACTCCAGCGAGCCAGTCCTCCACGATTGCATTGAATGTCTCCGGAAATTCCATGTGTGGCCAGTGCGAGCCATTCATTGTCTACACACATACATGTACAAATAACGTCAGCAATGCAACATTACGTATCTCCGCATATACTTACCTTTGTGGTCAACTGCGGCAAATACTTGATCACATTCGAAAGCCTTGCTACCAATGTCCAGTCAGAGACCGGGTCCTGTGGATGAGGGTTCACTACCTCACATCGAACACATAAGCACACATATCTACGCACCTTGAGCGGGAGGACTGAGAGAATGGGTTGGGACATTGTGAAATTTCCTTGATCATGCGCAGATTTCCACGTCCCATACTTGTTCTGAAGCATACATGCTTATCAGCATATATGATGTAAAAAAGAGAGCTACTTACACCGCCGGTATAGAACATGAGCGCTGACGAGATAGATGTCGGGATGAACAGACATTGTCAGGTCATGAAATGATTATAAGGGAATAAAACATACAATGATCAAACCCTTGTCTACCAAATCTTTCAACGAAGTAATCTTCTTCCTCTTTCGAGAAGAACGGGATCGGAGGGATCTAGCAAACACGTCAACGGCTAGAACTGAAAAGTAAGTCGAGACTCACTTCTTTACCGTCCCACGCTCCCATAAATGTTTCCCGACTGCGCAAAAATGTTGCCGGTGGTGGACTCGCGAGACCCCTCAACGTGCTTCTCAACGTGCGTCTGACGTCCTTGTTCAGCTCGACAATGGCCTCGGACGTGTTCCGTGCAAAAAAGACTTGATAGGAAAGCGTGGGTATCGCCTCCGCAATCGACTCAATGGGTTGGAAGTCGCCTATGGCTGGAAGATACTTGAAGACATGAGCACACGGATGGTTATTGTCTGAGTCGCTGAACTCACTGGGATCGTTACACCAATGACAGCAGAGAACACGTCAGGGCGTCTTCTAGCAGCTTCGTAGCACGCGACAGAACCCCAGTCATGCCTTCAATACGCGAGTCAGCGTATCTGATAAATAGGCTTTGGAGTATACCCCATGCAAATCGCAGATGAAACACCAGCATGTTCGAGGACGCATGTCAAATCCCCGGCGATGTCCGCCATAGTGCTCGACGATTGGACATCGGAGGGGTGCGAGGACCCCCCGAACCCTCGGACATCTATTGCTAGCAGACGATAATCGCTCTGCCGATGCGTGAGGAACAAATGATTGTTTCGAGGACAGTATGTGATACCTTGAAACGTTCGATTTGTCGGCCCCAGCTGCTCCACAGACTTGGCCAGCCGTGTACCATCAAAATAGTCGTTTTTGCGGAAGGATTGACATCGACATATTCTATGGCATGAGAGGTAGCGTTGGACCGCGCATATAATCGGTGTACTTACCTATGGTGACGTTTACGGTCTGGTCGATGACTCGGTCGACGGCTGGGCAGGTGATAGAAGCAATATCGTACTCAACCGGGTTGAACGTCGCGAGAGCCAGAACTGCGGAGTGAGACAGCAGCAAGCTGGCGGTCAACAAATGGAGTGGATGAAACATGAAGAAGAGTGAAGGTGGCGCGCTGATGATCAAGGACGGGACGCCTTTTATACCACTACCGCGAGCCGAACCGACCTCGGCAGATTCATAGTGCCACGGTGACAGATTGCGTAACAAACCCCCACCTCGTAATCTAGGAGCTACTTGACGACTTTTGCTTGGTCAACTTCGCGTACTAGTGATTGTGTATCCAATAAAGCATCATTTCACTGGGCCACCGACAAAGTGAGCGGGTGCAAATTTGGGGATAAACAACACGGAGACGTTTCAAGGATACCTTCGGAATCGGAAGCTCTCAGAGCGCAAATCTCGAAACGGCGTCTTGACCAACGGCGGTCTAGATGACATATATTCTCGACGCAGAGAGCGCACGCAAATTCAGGGATTGTGAGGCGTTACATGGTACTTGACGTGCACCTCAGAAGCAGAGAGCGAATGGTGACCATGGTGGAAGTAGGTTGCATGAATGCATGAAAGTGACAAGAAATACAAAGAGTCCGGTAGGGTGGGAAAATCGCTACGGTTGATGTACTTCAGTTTCTATCCACTCGCGAACAAATACATCCCCAAGTGATCTATTAACCCTACAACAACGATCAAAGCTATCCGGTGGACACGGTCTGGGCCTTCGTAGTGAGGTAAACGACAATAGGCCCACAGGTAGAGAGCCCATACCTCCAAGTGCGCAGTTCAGTTGAAATATATCAGAGAATTTCCATGCCGATACCGGGTTCAAATGTGTTAGACCTTGGCTCTGCGGCGAATCCACCTGAAAGAGGGTTAGGTATAGTTTCCTCATGATCGTGGGTCGTGATATGTACCAAATTCCTCGACAGGCAAAGCAAACGCGGTCGCCAGAGACACGAGCAGAACGATATGCGCAAGGAGTGTGGACTTCATCTCTGTGAGTGATTGAGGTTTTCCAGTCGTCTTTTGCTCCTCTATATATAACTACCCCCTGCGTTAAATAGGCTATCGAATTCATTGTATTGCGAGTTTCTGTCTCAATTCATCACAAGATCTAAGATTTGGTCTATTTGCATTGCCGTGCCAACTTGAAGGAGGCTGTATTGGCCTGATGGACTGAATCTTCCATTGAAACGTGCTTCCACATGTTTCGCTCTTGGTTGCATATGCCCCAAAGTCACGGCGGGGTTCAAAGCCCGAGTATCAGCTTCACATTATCATCTAGTGTCTCTGTTTCTTGTGAGCCATGCTTTCCGTGCCGTCCTGTGCATCTTGCACGATCACGTACAGCCTTGGCGTTGTGCGGGTACGATCAAACTTTCCCCAAGTCAACAGCGCATGATCGCCTTAAAAATCATGCATAGTTACGTCGGTGACAGAGCGCCACGGGAATTGTGTGAATCCCGTCGATTCCACATGTCTTTGGTTCCTCGAGGAATATTCCACATCACATTCATTTGGCGCGCACGCTGTTATTGATTCGCCACGATAACTAAAGGCGTCTCTTCTATCGGCGCCCACAATATGATGATCAAATTTCCCCTGCGCGCCCATTTCCTCCATATTTAGCAGCGTGCTAGGGCAACGGCTGGAAAATTTATCAAGTCGTACAGTATGCTGCATCGGCGTCGGGCCTCGACTTTTGTGATCTGATCTCAAGGCCTCAGATAGCGACGTCGCGATTGCCTCTTTAACCACCCGAGGAACGCCCTCAGTGGTATGCGCTTGGTATATCACTTGCGAGTGATTAGTGACGTTGATCTAGGCCCTGGCACCGCAATCCGTCACTCACAGAATTATACAGTGTATGGCTACGCCACGTTCGCGACTGCACAAATGTACATTGCATATAATCCAGACATCATTCTGATCCAGAGAATCATCCAAAGCGAGAGGCTCGAGGCTCGGGGGTTACTCCAACTTGAATATGGGCCCACAGTCCTGTTAGGGTAGTCTGAGGCATCACTAGCTATAGAGTCAGTACGGTAGCCCTTCCTACATCGGCTGAGACCTACTAAGAAACAACCGAATTCGGCTGGAACTGTTGTGACGAATGCGGCAGAAAGCGGCCGAACACGGCGCCC
>JBBPUA010000822.1:0-12036 GCA_038094355.1 Afroboletus lepidellus | reverse complement strand
CGCGGCACGTGTGATGGGCCTGCATCTGGGAGGATGTCCGCGCTGGGTCGACCAAAGCCAGGCGCGCGCGGCGCTGCGGTGGGCGTTAGTTGGGACGGTCCTGGTCGAGGACGAGGCGTTTCTGGAGGATGAACGGGGAGGACGTCGTCCGAGTCGCTGAGCTCGATGATCTCCATGACGGAGACGTCGCGGGCCAACCGAGCTCGTTTTTTGGATGGGCCTGGCTGGCGGCTGGCGCTGCGGGTGCGCCTGGCCATGGGCGGGCTCGACGACTCCGGGGACGAGGGAATGTCGATCACTTGCATGGTCCACGCGCAGAAAGGAGTCTTGCCTTGGATTTTTATTTTTACGTTATTACGTAATAAAAGGCAAACAGACCGCAGTTGTCGTCGTCGTCCTTTACGACCATGTCCTACTCTCGCTCGCACTACGACCCGCGCAGGGTTTGTCTGAATCCCTTTCCAGAGTTCAGCCTGGGACGCTACAGGCGAACAATTGGCATCTACCTCGCAGGCGCCCTCGTACGTGCAACCTTGTTTGCGTGGCATCGCTTACCAAGGTCGACCTAGTTTGCCCTTGCCAACTGGACATTCCTCGACGCAGCCATTCTCTCTGCACACGCGCATCCCCCCTATGACGAGCCTCAGGTTCCACCCCCGGTTCACGTCGAATTCGTAGACTGGGTTCCGGGCATATGCTCCCTCTTGGGCATGCTCGTCATCAACCTGATCGATAAGGACAGGATCAGGGGTGACGACTATGGCTCTCCGGATGCCGTCTGGAGAGCCAGGCTGTTCCTCTTTGTCGGCTTTGCACTCATGGCGGGTGGGTTGGCGGGCAGCGTGGTGAGACGTCTCCGTCCGGGTTATATTGGGTCTCGACTGAATCCCGATCGCCAGTCTCTCCTCGTCCTCAAATATGTCCTTCATGACTACCCCGAGCAATTCACCTACTATGGCTACGCCAATGTATCCCAGAACGTTGCTCTCATGCTGTCAGCTGTCGTCCTGTGGATTGCACAGAGCGCGCAGGGCGAATATGACTACAACCTGACCCTGTAGGTGCCTGTGGCACCATGTGCAATTCAGTGTAGAGTGCACGATACTTGACTCTGTTTTGCTAATCCTATTTACCGTTTGTATCCCCATCGCCCACGTCATCGTTGCTTGCTATCACCAACGTTCATTACCTGTGTGGTTGCGTGCACCTAGGAGCGGAGTATGGCAAGTTTCAAATTCCCTTGACGCCTTCAGTCAGCAGTTTCCGATATGTACAAGTTGGCATGCTAGGTAAGTAAAGTCTCTTGTCACGGTGAATGCCGTTTTGTACCTGTTGCCTCTTCGTTGACATCCTTGGGAAGAATATGTAAATGACTTGGAATCCGTATCGTTGTCTGCTCGGGTTGCGAGTAGACAGCCCACAGGCTCTTCATCGTGGCCGCGACCACTTTGACACTGAAACTGGTGCATTTGACGACACCAGATACTGCATGATAGAGCGGCTTCCACTGACGCAGGACCTTCAGAGTGCTTCTGGAAATGCCTTAAATGGTTTCTGATCCATACAAAGCATGTGATCCAGGTTTCCAATGTGGACCGCTGGGCGTACCTCTGACCCCGTGTCTCATATGAACACGACAACATCCGGGAGGACCGTTCAAGGTGCACGGCGCTGCTTTGGGCGGCGCGCTCCCAAGGATGCCTACCCTCCCCGGAGACAGTTCGTCTGCGCTACATTCCTTGGTCTGCACGTGGGTGGGTCGTAAAGGCAACAAAGTTCGTCTCCGTCGCCTTTTGATAGCGCTGCAGGTTCCCGCGGTATAAGCTCACCTCGGCACCCGCTCGCTACCCGGCGTCCGAGCGTGCAACGTGGGTACAGGTTCCTCGAACCTCCCGAGGGTACACCCGACCCGCACGCGGGCAGACTCGGGTGACTTGCTAACACGGGCGCCTGACGCGGCGCGAGTGTCAGCGTCGATTCCAAAAGACCCGTGGCGGTTGGCGATCAAACCCGCCATCGGCCCCATCACCCTCTCCGGTCCCAGGTTTAGATCCCGCATCAGAGAACGCATCACCGGACATAACGAAGACACAGCTTGGCCCACAAGCCACGTGGAGGTCATGTACACAGAGCGGTGCACACGAGGAGATGAACAAAGGACTCATCCCCGTCCAGCCTAGTCGACTGCGGTGGGACGATGCCAAGCCCGACCCAGAAGAACTTGCTTGGGATTCGACTTGGCGCTTGCTTGGAGGGCGTACGCTGCCATATGTCGCGCGTTCGCCTCCCCTCGCGGTGTGTAAGCTTCTTGTACGTGTAGGCGATGATCGTCGGGAATTCATGTGCTCCAGAGACGTAACCTTTGCAAAGTGATGGCGCTGGGTTTGCTGAGCGCAGCAGAATACCTCCGAACGCATCTGACCCAGCAGCCTTGCCAACCTGGGTATAGTCGCGTTGATGTATGAATCGATTAAAAATAAGGTATCCTGGCAAGTTAAAGAGGTTTGCACAGGCATGGAAAGGACGTCGGAAATGAACATGACCGTAACAGCGACGATTCTGATGCCCACTTTTGACGTAAGGCCTAATGGTTCACGTCGAAGAAGCATCTGCCGTTCTAGCTGTGGACTTGTGTCCCGATTGTATCGCATCTATAGACAATCATCTGTGCATGTGGTTAGATCACTAGAGACGAATAATAGTGTACATACTTGTTGGGGGTCTGGAAGCCGTCGAAGCAGTCTTGGGATTCTTGGCAGCTGTTTCGCTCGGCGACCGTCGTGACGGTTCTTCTTGCCAAGAGAGTGAGCTAATAAAACGTAGTGCCATTAGTCCGCGTGTACTGCTGGTATTCAACGGAGTCTTGGGGTGAGCGTAAGAAATGTGTTTTGATGACCGGGATTCGTGTAACCGAGGGCGATGACCCACTTTCCGCCTCGTTCGAGTCCTCGAGCTTGGAGTTGTGGGTCCACAATGATCGTGGGAAGCACAATAATCCTTGTGGGTTGACAGCGACTCGGGAAGCATTTCGGTATGCCAAGTCAAATAGATTACCGGCGTCGACGGTAAAACGTTGTCGAGAGCCAAGCCCATCTCTTGAAATGGTTCGAAGCTCGGAAGCCCAGCACTTGGCGGCCTTGGCTGCTTGAACGGGATTAGGTCTGGCCAATCGGTTAGGGCACAGCAATGTTCTTCGAACAATAGCACGATGAGTTGGTTAGTCTACTCTGAGCTGGCTGTGCCGGTGTATCGATGGGATCATGGATAGCCATCCGTGCATCATGCATCGTCGATATTCCTCGCGCGCGTTGTTGGGCGCAAGAAAACGACGAGCGAAATCAGCGGCAGTGCCAGAAATCTGAACCCTGCCAAGTCGCTTTTCTTGACTAACCACCTTTAGCGAATCTTGTCGTGCCAAGCGTTCGAGACACGCACGTCGCTTGTCGTACCAGAGAGGCGTCGATCGAATACGCACCTGTCTGGAATCCTAATCCCCAGGATTCCAAGATCCTACGAAGTCGTTCTCCAGTTCAGCTGATCCATAATACTTACGTCTACTCCACATCTCGATATCATCGAGATACGGCACGATGCCGTGTTGCCATGCCAGCCAACGTTACGCCCAAGGAATGGCCCGGGGCTCTATCCCAGCCTGGCAGTGTTTCGAGATCCTCCCTCAGCTTGCAACCCGGGATACTCCTTCATGAAGGAACCTGGTCGACACCCTGGATCGTCAGGGCAGCGAACATGACAGAGCCTGAGACGCAAGACGTTATGCGTCTCTTTTGGTGTTATCGCGCTCGTTATCCCATCGACCAGCATCCCCGACTCGATCCGCGTCCCAGCCCCACACTCGCTGCATGGCCCTCAAACACCTCGCTTCGGGACGCCGCAGTCGAGCGTGCCAACATTCATCACACCAAGAAGCACGCGAACTCGTCTTGCGCGTGCGTCTGCCGTTCCTAGAACTTCCAACACAAGTGGCGTATCGCTCGTGATCTTCCGTTTCGTCCCTGGGCTGGCCATGCACGCTCACTTCCCCAGACGGGCGGGGCCCCCTTGTGCGTCGGCTTCTGTTGCGCGTTATCACCCCCGTCCAAAGATAGACACGGGGACGAGAGACTTGATCCATGGATCAGTTTCGGCCCACACGTGCAGGAGAATACGTCTGGCATTCGAGGTCGTGTGCGCACGACGGGCGACGTTTCCGACGGCGTTGCGGACGACGTCGGCCGTGGTCATCCGGAGATGGGAGGCTGCTCCAGACCCATCACGAAGACCACGTGTCTGGGAGAATGGAAGGCCGTCCCGGCGTCGACGGTGGACGTTGCGTGGTCTTGAAGGCCTTCAAGCATCGGACCCGCGCCGGTGCTGCGGGTATGGATCAGTCCGTGTCGTTGCCATTGTTGACGCTTGTACCACATGTGGCGCGAGAGTGCTCGAGGTTATGCCATTGCGCGTGGAGGGGCCGATCTCATCGCGTCGCCCGACCGGCCTCCGCTGATGATATCATCCGCACCGTGTAAGACGACGCTGGCGTTAGCGTTGGAGGTTTTCTCCTGTCGACTTGGGACCAGGTTGTGGGGCCATAGCGGGTTAAGAATCATTTACTTCACTGTCGTCGACTGTCAAGGTACGCCTACAACGCCTCGTGGTTGCCCTTTTTCGGTGCCACGGGGGAACAGCGATGACTCCGAGGGCGTCACGACCAGGTTCCTTCCCTTGAAATCGATTCTCGACTTGACCTCGCTGAACCGGCCGATTCGAAACTCGGTGGCGCTCCGGGGAGTTCCGATGGCCAATGGCAATTTCCCCCAGGTGCTACCAGCTGGGAAAAGGTGGTAGGTCCGATTGCGAAGGCCCACGCCCCCGCGCGCCAGGCTACATTTCTCAGCGCGCAGTTCTCATCCACCACGAAACGCCTTAATCGCGCATGTCGGAGTGGAACGTTGGGCTCAAGCTATGTAGTTTACTCATCGGATGTGAGAGATACACCAGGCCAAGACCCCGGCGTAGAATGGCAAAGTACTTCGACTTCGATCAGAATGCAGGGTAATCACGTCCAAGGCTGTAGAGTACGTTATGGGTGCGAGGCCTTCGTATTAAAATGTTGTGTGGGGTTGTTCGGCCGAAGTCGGCGATACGGATTATCTCATTTTTGATGATCAAGGGACCAATTAGCGTCGGCCTCGGTTACTTGGAAACCGGCAGTCAGTCTGGAGGACTTGAAAATATCTTGATGACAGGCCTGTCTCGGTGTCAGCACAAGGCCGAGCTGGGACCCGGTTGCGCCGCGCCAACAAACGCTGTGGGGCTCACTCGGACCCGCGACTGATCCGTAGAGAAACTGCGGTCATGGGGGTGAATGTACCCTGCAGTAGTTTAGTGTTGCTGACAGGGTCAACATGCACGAAATAAGCGAGTTAATTATAGGTCTCATCTTCCCCCGCCGTCGCATGAATTTAGATGGATGATCATGCATCAGCAAGCTACGTAGGTAAAGTGCAGTGTCTTGCACAACTGATGGAGATCCGTGTGTATGACGGGTTGGAGAGAGGTGCTGGCGAACGCATGGGTTTCGGTTCAAGTTTTGATGAATGGGAGGTGCTTCGTGGGGGACGCCGTGTCAGTAGAAAGTTCGATAATATGAAGGTTAATGAATGAGCAGCCTGGTGTCATGTCTACGGCCTTCGTGTCGATCTGTCAAAGGGCCTGGAGTGGATAAATATAGATAAAGACAGGATAATGCCTTGTCTGTTCACAGGACGGTTGCTTGATTATGCGACGCACTGAGCTGCGGGTTTCACTCGGGTCAGCGTAATTAGCACTGAGCGCATGGACATACACTCGGGGTCGAACATATCGGGCGTGCGGACCGGTTGGCGTCGGATGCGATTCCTCGGATGTTTGAAAACGCGCTCGAGCCCTAGCTATGGTTGTCTTTCGTTTTGGTTCGTAGTAGGGATTCAGGGGAGCCATAGGTTGATCATGTGTGCGGAAATGTGGTCCCACGCGGTAAACACACCGGGCAAAGGTCAACTGGCCCTGCTGTGGAGGACGCATTCCAAGCTCAATGGAATGAATGGCTGCGGCCAAGCGACAGTACAAGACCGCACGGGTAGCCCTGGCACTGAACAGGGGGTTACTGGACGGTGTTAGAGCGCGGAACAGACAACGACTGAGTGCACTCGGGCAAGGCAGGGAACACAGGAACAAGGGTTTGGGTCTCGGCAGTGAGTGCCGGGGTTCCAGAACCTGGGATTCTGTTTAGATTCCAACCGGATGTGATAAGCGGCGTGTGTGTTCCTGTTTGTCCTGTTTGATATCTCGTTTTTCGGACCCCAAATATAAAGTCCGTCTGCGACGCGGCTCGCTCTCCCACTCCTTCCTCCACATTCTCTTTGTCGGCGCGTCTCCTTCCCTGTCGAAAGCAGCATCTCTATAGAGTGTATCTGTAGGGTTTACCCCCCTCCCGCGCGTCGCCCCCTCCCCAAAACCATGTCGGAGCCAAACGTTGAAAAGGAGCCCGGTCCGCAGGGCGAAGAGTCGCCTATCACTGACGCCGCGCCGGAAGCAAAGCGTAAGAGAGAGTACAAGGACTTTGGCCATGATGAGGACAAACCAGTCCGTACGTATTCATTTGACTTTGGCGCGCGGGGGTGTTGACAACCGTATATAGATGCAAACGTCGATATGTCCATGGTCCGTCACGTTTGAAACTCGTCTCCACGCTTCCAATATCTTATATTTTTTTTGACAGATCGAATTGAAGGCGGAAGACCTGTATGATAAGGAAAAGGTCGACCTCGAAACCATCGTTATCGACGATGTCTTCAAATTGCTCCAATGTGAAGAGACTGGCTTGAGCACAGAAGAGGCCCGTCGTCGTATTGAGCTATTCGGTCCGAACAAACTCGAGCAAGAAGAACAGAACGCCTTCCTTCAGGTACGGCGCCGCATACATTCACTGGTTGTACGCTAAATTCGAGGGTGCCGCCAGTTCCTGAGTTTTATGTGGAATCCGTTGTCCTGGGTCATGGAGGGTGCCGCTCTCGTGGCCATCGTACTTTCCAACGGCGAACATCAACCACCAGATTGGCAAGACTTCCTCGGTATCGTCCTCCTCTTGTTCATCAACTCCACTATCGGTTTCTACGAGGAACGCAATGCCGGTAACGCCGTCAAGGCGCTTATGGATTCCCTTGCTCCAAAAGCAAAGGTCAAGCGCAACGGTACCTGGTCCGAAATCGAGTCTGCAGATCTCGTCCCTGGTGATATGATCTCGTTCAAGATTGGTGATATCGTCCCTGCCGATTGTCGTCTCACGGAATCCATCAACGTGTCTATCGACCAAGCTGCGCTTACGGGCGAGTCGCTTCCCCAAAGCAAGAAGCTTGGTGACCAGTGTTTCTCGTTCGTATTTTCTTCCGTTTTTTGTTTACATGTGCTAATGCCCTATTTGCAGTGGTTCGACCTGTAAACAGGGCGAAGCCGAGGGCGTCGTGATTTCCACTGGCGTAAACACCTTTTTCGGTCGTGCGGCTTCCCTTGTTGGACAGGACGACGACACCACTGGCCACTTGCAGAAGATTCTTGCGCAGATCGGTTCGTTCTGCCTGGTCTCCATTGGTATCTTCGTCGTTGCGGAAATCCTCGTCCTTTATGCCGGGTTCAGGTACAACTACCGCCGCGGTCTTAACAATATCCTCGTTCTCTTGATCGGTGGTATTCCTATTGCCATGCCTACTGTTTTGTCCGTCACTCTCGCCGTTGGCGCTCAACAGCTCGCTAAACACAAGGCTATTGTCACTCGCATCACCGCTATTGAAGAGTTGGCTGGTGTCACCATCCTTTGCTCTGACAAGACTGGTACGCTCACCACGAACAAGCTTACCATCGACAAGGCCACCATTCGTACATACGGTCCCTTCTCTGCTGATGATGTCATGCTCCTCGCTGCCTATGCCTCTCGTACCGAGAACCAAGATGCGATTGACGCCTCCGTCGTCTCTGCCCTTGGCGATACCTCCCGTGCCCGCGCTGGCATTAAGCTTTTAGACTTCAAACCGTTCAACCCTGTCGACAAGCGAACAGAAATTACGTACCTCGAGGAGTCCTCCGGAAAACTCAAGCGTGTCACGAAGGGTATGACAGGTATTATCATCGAACTCTGCACTCGCAACAAGACCGACGAGATCGAAAATAAACTTGAGGCCGATGTTGAAGAATTCGCTACCCGTGGTCTTCGCGCGCTTGCTGTTGCCTATGAAGAGTTGGATGGTGATGATCCGGAGGCCGAAGGAAACGGATTCGAGTTGATCGGTCTCCTCGCCATCTTTGATCCCCCTCGTGAAGATACCAAGCAAACCATTGACGACGCTATTGCGCTCGGCGTCAAAGTCAAGATGGTCACTGGCGATCAGCTCGCTATCGCGAAGGAAACCGGTCGCCGTCTCGGTTTGGGCGACCACATGTACCCGGCGAAGGTTTTGAAGGACGGTCCTGCGCCTGGCGGCAAGCACTTGAACCTCGACGAGATGATCTTGGATGCGGATGGTTTCGCAGGCGTCTTCCCCGAACACAAGTATGAGATTGTCAAGCGCCTACAGGGTCTCGGACATTTGTGCGCTATGACTGGCGACGGTGCCAATGATGCTCCTGCGCTCTCCCGCGCTAATGTCGGTATTGCCGTAGAAGGTGCCACTGACGCTGCTCGTGGTGCTGCAGACATTGTCTTGACAGAGCCTGGGTTGTCAACCATCGTGCACGCTATCCGGGGTTCGCGTATCATCTTCCAGCGCATGCGCAACTATTCGATTTACGCTTGTGCTGTGACTATCCGTATTGTCGTCTGCTTCGCTATACTGGCTTTCGCATTTAAGTTCGACTTCCCTCCCTTCATGGTCCTGATCATCGCCCTATTGAACGACGGTACCATCATGACATTGTCTGTTGATCGTGTCTTGCCATCGATGGAGCCGGATGCCTGGGACCTTGCCGAGATTTTCTCTTACGCCATCGCATACGGCCTATATTTGACCGCCTCCACGTAAGGCACTCTTCGTCTCTTGTTTGCTGTCTGACCGACTAGTTTCCAGTGTCGCGCTCGTGGCTATCATACTGAAGACAACGTTCTTCTACGACAAGTTTGGTGTCACGTTCAACGGATCAGTTTCTCCGTCGGGTGCCAACGATCACCAGCTACACACCATCGTGTACTTGCAAGTTGCGATCATTTCGCAGGCGCTCATCTTTGTCACGCGTTCGCATGGTTTCTTCTTTATGGAGCGCCCCTCTGTTGCTCTCATGGTCGCCTTTTGTATTGCTCAGCTTGTGTCTTCGATCATTGCGGCTTACGGCAACTGGGGTTTCACTCAGATCCAATCGGTTTCTGGCGGATGGATTGGTATTGTTTGGGTCTGGGTGCGTTGTGTCGAGCATCTCGCTGTCACGTATATTCATCATGTTTCCAGAACATCGTGTGGTTCTCTCCCCTTGACTGGATCAAGTTCGCCATGAAGGCTACCATCATCAAGAGAATGCGTGAGCGCCACGACCGCAAACTTGCGGAAGCCGCTGCCAAGGCATCGGAGGGTGGTATTCCGATCACACGTACTCAATCTCGGGCCGCCTCGATTCACGAGTCCATGTATTCGAATCGTGTCTCATTCATTCGCCGGGCTGTGCGCAAGGTTGGCTTTGTTCGCAAGATCAGTATGAAGCCCGAGGAGTTGCAACGTTTCAGCAGTATTCAGGCCCAGAGAACGGGTGCTACATTGGCTCGCAACCCGAGTCGGACTGCTGCATAGACGACGGGGGGTTGGCCGGCGACGCGGATGGGTGCGGTATCTTCCTTGCTCTTTACAGCTTTGCGGCCTCATCATGAATTAATCGAGCATCGAATATCCACTTGTAATCTAGATTTTTATACTATTCATCCGTCACGCGTTTGTCTGGTCGCCGCCGTGCATTCCATTCCTTTCTTTCTCTTAATTTCCTTCATCACACAAGCACATGGTCGGTATATACGCATCACAGATTTCTCTGGCTCTCGTCAGCATACTTGGGAGTGACTGGTTAGTCACTTGCTCTTCACGACTTCGTCAACCGTCAGATTCGGATTCCCAGTTTACATTCGTTTTCCTCTCATTCTCGCCTGGCAAGTTCTGCGCCTACTTGTGCTACGATCACCTACACGATTGACTTATGTGAATAACTATATCCCGTGACATACATGCTTTTGAATAGATTCAACTGACTTGGACCCGATGTGCACGGGACTCAATCTAGGGATTCTCGCGGCAGATTCAAGGCAAATAGAAGCTATGTACGCCTCGGCCAAGGTGAGATTGAGTCATGGCGTTCTTGGCCCTGAATCAGACGGGAGACGTGTGTCAGCTGGTACGCATGCAATGCTTGTTTACACGCTATGCCAAGGACGGTTTGGCGTCGACGAAGTCGCTGTTATAAATTACCGTGCCGCACATGACGAGCTACGTTCTGGACACACTGATGGCTCGGACGCACGGTGGGTATAGTGGCGCCTGAAGGAGAATGCCCCTGTGTCGCCCGTGACGTCGACTGAACCCAATGTGCTGAGACGTCGATTGCCATCAATTGATATATGGATGGTCCAGCTTCCTACGAGCCGGGTTGGTTTTGGACGAGCGCGAGGATAAGGAGGATTTGGGAGTTTCATTACCGTGACGGATGGTGGGAAATGATGTGCCGAGAAAGGCAGGTGTCGTTGTTCCTCGAGGCCTCGGCATGGCAGACAAAAGGAGGGCAGTTCCGCTGTGGATGAGGACCGGCCGGACGCCATGCACCGAGCACCCTCATTCATAGGTCGCCAAAGCACGCCAAACAAGAAAAGGGCATGTCGGCACGACAGCAGGTAAAGGCGTGTCGTGCATTCTTCGCCCTTGTCTCCCATCTGCACTCACCTTCTCAGTGCTATACGATGACCTCGGGCAAGAGGCCTGCCGAACCAGCTCAGACAGCGCATCTAACCCACAGCTCCACTCCCAATGCTCCCCGTCCACCATCCACGCCCGATATCTCCCCTCGGACCCGCAAGCCCAAATCGAAGAAGAAAAGGGAGGCCAGGTACGAACAGGAAATCCAATACAACCTCTCCTACGACTTTAGAGGTGCCGCCTCTCGCAGACAAGCGCAGTCCTCCAGAATGCCCGACGATGCAGGTCTGTCCGTCCGTCGTCCTCGTCATTCCGTCGTTGTGATGTCTCGTGCCAGAGTTCCCTCCACCGCCTACGTACGAAACTGCGACGGCCGTCTCGACCCTCGTCTCCGAGAACTTTGTCCACCAGAGCGGCCCTCCCCACCCCGGCCTGGTCTCGCCCGCGATGAGCGTCGCTTCTCTCCCCGTGTCCGGTCGTCTGGCCGGCGGATCGGATAGGAGTGATACGTTCTCCATCAGCAGTGCCCCTCAGTCGCCGTTACAGCCACCTCGAGAGTCAGAGGATGGGTCTGGCTGCAGCATCGAACTCGTCGATTTGGAGCCGAGGGAGCGCTGGGAAATGGACCGCGTCCAAGGCATCCCTATGGAGGAGCGCCTCAAGCGACACAAGTTGAGAACCGAGAACGTGCCCACGAGAGCGCGGCTTACGAGTCAACCCACGACCTCTCGCGGTCTAGGGTCACAAGCACGCCTTTCGGCCTCTCAGCTGTCCCTGCGTATCCCCGAGAGTCGCAATCGGTATGAGGAGGACGATCAGAGCCAGGATAACTCGGATTTGTCCACGCCGCCCACTCCGAAACATCAGATGATGCCTGGCATCGTTGGGTCCCCATCGCATCCCTTGCACTCTCAGTCGCCCCATCCGTCTTCTTCGGTGATTTCGCTTCTCCGTAATCCTAGTCCGTTCTTTAAGAGTACGCCGTCGCTGCTCAGCCTTTCTCCGTCGCATCACGGCACTCCACACCGTACGCGAACGAAATTGTTCCATCGAAAGTCGAAGGAGCCCCTTGAAGACTGGGAGGTGCTCGAAGACGCCGCTCCTGAAGAGTCGTCTGCCA
>JBBPUA010000821.1:0-12038 GCA_038094355.1 Afroboletus lepidellus | reverse complement strand
GCAAAAAAAAAAACTCACAGCATTGGATCTTCAATGGGTCGATGGCCTCTAGACTGCAGCGTTCAACAAAGCGCTGGAGATGCGGAACCATAAACTCTTGAGAAAAGGCCTGGACCATGATGGCAACATCTCTGCCAATTGCTGCAGGAGCCTCGTAAAGCTCTCATGGCATGATGTAAACATCAACCGGGACCTTCTCATAGGCAAGGTCAGATGGGACTTGGCCACCAGGGCAGCGAATAAGGACTGAAATCCCTTCATCAAGCTGGTCTTGCATAGCAAGCTATAAGGATAGTTTAGAGAGGATACGAAGAATGAAAAAATGTACTTACTGCATCAAAGACATCACCCAATGACACCTCAACCAAATCGGACTTGGTGAGTGCCATCTCCTCACTGCTGGCAGGGGCAGGGTTGAATTCCACATAGGCAGGATGAAGACCATGAGCAACTCATATCAGGTAGTGAGCTCCATCCACGTGTGAGTTGTATCTGAGGAGTGCACGAGCGACTGCTTGGCGTTCATTGTTGCTGAAATCCAATGCGAGGTTCGAGTTGTACAGTACTGCAAGATTGGCAACAGTAAAACAGGTTGGTAAAAAAGACTCCTCAGCACCAGGAGTAGGTTTTTCGGTTGCAGGACGAGCAGACATTTGTGAAGTTAAGCAAGTCAGTTGGTGGACAGATGGAAGTAATCAAATGAGAATGATTGCTGGACCCTGAAGTTATGTATATGGATTTTGAGACTAGTCATCAAGCTTGCATATCGTACCTACCATTTGAACTGTTGTGTCAACTGCAGCGATAACCATGATGATGGTGACAGATCCACTTGTACTGACACAAATGTCTTCCACTGGCTTATCGAAGGACCTGTGTCAGTGTACTCTAGTCTTTGTATCATAGCAGAGATGTTGCCCAAGGCTTGCTGCCTGATGTCGCTGCCAAATTAGGAAGGCACCTGCTTAGATGCACGTTGGCTTGATTGACTCGCAGCACTGCAGCCTTCATATATTGCATCTTGGGATCACTCTGACCTCTTTCCCGGTCCATGTACAACCTGTGTGTTGTGTCTGTTGCACCAGATATAGCCTTTCCACAAACATTTTCATAGGCGCATGTATCGGCCATAATTATCATACACTCATTGTTCATATTAAAATAGCGGTAGTCATGGTACAGTAATCAATCCCCTAGATTCTGTAAGTAATCTGCCATCATCTGTCTGATGCTTGTATCCTCCTCGTCCGTGATCATATGATCATGATCACAAAGTTCCACTTGTACATAGATTGCCAGCACTGTCATCTTCTGCACTGGGGAGTAGATCGCCTGGAGTGTTGCTATGTCATGTTCTAGCCAAATGATACCAACAAAATAAATACCGTTGATCATGTCGGACACCTCGTCCATAGAGCCAGGAGTTTGTTGACATTGTGTTCCAATGGCCTTAGAGCCAGCATATCCAGGCAATGCTTTGATCTTGTCAAGGCAATGGACATGAATAGCATTGACAGCCTTGTGGAAGCAGTAGTAGTTTCATAACTCAGATGCAAGTGGTGGGTTGGTAGCTTCCAGCCTGGTGACTATCCACTGAATCTCTCGATCTTCATTGTGGATTGCAGTAGACAAGCGGCAAATCTCAACTTCAACACAAGTAAGTTCTTTGTGCACATGCCAAAGCTTGAAAATTTTGATCATGGCCTCACAATGGGCTGGTTTTGCCCAATCTTCATTGTGGATCCCCGAATGGAATTGGCAAAGGAAATCAAGAAAGCTATGATTGGCAATATCCTTCCAAGAAATCTGTGGATGGGGAGGATTCAATGCAGCCACTTGTTGATTGTAGCATACGAGTGCAGATCAAATAGCTTCCAAGCGACACTTGAGGGCCTTGCTGATCTGTTGACGCAGCTTGTACCCTACAGTATCATCAATTAATCTGAGTATGCAGTGTACGATGGCAAATATTTACCTGTGCCAGATAGTCTGACTTTTGCAAGCTCTAAGAGGCACATGATGACAAGCCACTCAAGCTCATCAAGAGAGCTATGATACTTGGTGAGCATAACTTCGTCCTTGAATTTCTGATACTCATCACCATCTTACTCCCATTGCTTCTTGATTCCCAGCTGAGTCTCAATATGCTCAACAAGAGTTTCTGCATTCTGGACCTTGTCATAAACACTGTCAATTCATATATGAGAGCATCTGACAACTAGGTTAAGTTGTGCAATATTGTCCTCTGGAATGCTCGAAAGGGCACTGTTCATGCTAGTGTGGGTGTCATTTCAATCCTTCCTGAAAACACGTATCAGTGAGCATCCAAGCTTGAATAATAATCTTACTTCCTGACAGCGAGTTCATCAAGCAACTGGACATAGCGTATTCGAAGCTGATCATCCAGGGAAGGTTCTTTGTAATTGTTGAGATATTGGCATTCTTGCTCATGGAATCAGAGCAAGTTGTCATCGGTAAGTCCAAGCTTGTTCTTGAGTACGTTAAGCTCGATTGTGAGCATGCGAACTGATTCCGTAGCTTCACGGTAATGATTCTATAAGAAGAGGCCTATCCACAGCATTAAACTAAATAAGGCAAAGATCAACTTACTTACTAAGTGCAGCATATTTGTCAACATTCCAGAATACAAAATGCTCCTTGATTGTTTGATGGTGATAAAATCGGGAAGCATGCTATGTACTGTGTGCGAGATCATTTGTTGACGAGAAAATGTGCTTGCAGCCCTCTCCTTTGGTGTTACCTGTTTCCAAAATGTACATAGGATGCCAGGCTAACTGACACCATCAGTTATGAGCATGTCCGTGAAACGCACCAACCATCAGCTGAAAGTCAAGCACTGCAGCTTTTGGGCCTAGAGAGCTGTTCTTCAATGTAGTTGAAAAGGTACATCCAATGTCATAGGCACATCCACCATTGCGACCATACACAGAAAGTAATTTCTCCATAATGGCCAATGGATACTTTGCCCTGAATCACTGTCAGCAGATAAAAGTAGCAGCAACTTCTTGAAACTGACAGTTCACCACTTTTGATCATATCGCAGGCGAGTAATATGAAACAGTGCTGGCAAGCAGCAATAAAGATTCCTGACTCCTGAAACATAGAAAACATGCATTTCCATTGCTCGGATCTTGCATTCTGCCACCATTCAACACAGGTTAGCTGTGCATCACCAACAGGCACATCCTCCCAATCATCTGACTCATTGTTAGGATGCTGCTGTGGACATGTGAGTCTACTGATGCTGGAACAATAAATATGTACCTTAGCCTTGACCTCGTACTGAAATCTGTTGACTTCATCAGTAGGAATCCAGAAGTCAGAACGTGCAGTGCATGGGTCCTCTCGAGGTACAACACCATACATAGCCGAGTCCCATCTTTTCAGGCTATTATTGCCATTCATGGAAACCAACCAATCAAACTTGAGAGGTGGCTCATTCTCGAGCTTGTAAAAGCAAGCAGGACAGTCATTGAGCAACTGCCAGTTGGGAGTATCTCTCCAAAGCTCCGTTTTGAGACAATGATCAACATGATGGAGAATCTCGAGATATGTGTCATATGTTGATGACAGTTGCTGCAACAGGTACGGTTGATATGGGACCTTAGTGTTTGTAGTTAGATCAAGCAATGTCCCTTACATTATGTAAATAACATAATGACTTCCCGAAAGCCCAAATACTGAAGTGCAGGCAAGTCCAGTGTATCTGTCAATATGCAGCCAAAGTACATAGAGAAATGGCAATGGTGGGATTGAGGGGGGTACAACCTAAATAGCCCTGGCATAGCAGGGCTTCATTTGGATAAATATGATGTGAACAAGGTGAGAGGGTTTCGAAACAACGACCTAAAGTATGTTAGCCAACACATCCATTTATGAGAATATTGACAAACTAAATAGATCAACCAACTCAACATTTGCAAGCATCAGGCTGTCAGTGGCTTCATTTACCGGACTCGGGCTTCGAGAAGTTGACCCAGGCATTTCATCTCCACTGTCATGTAAATGATAGTCCAAGTAGGTAGCAACAAGCATGTCCATCTGAAGGTTCCACTGGGATATACTGATGTCAATGCAATTGGCCCGCGTACAAGAATCAACATAATGACTGGAGACCACTTCAGCACCACCAATACTGTAATCAGAGACACGAGCATATCATTGACAGACACATTCATCAGTGAGGTCCGAGAACCCTTCATTTTTGTCATCATCACCGATTGGTTCGTGAGGCAGTGAGAACGGTGGTAGTTCATTTGAATCAAAAACACCTTTGTTAACCAGCATTTGGTCAACTAAATCTTGATCGGTAACACTCATCACTGGGGTAAAATGCTTGTAATATAGTACGTCAGCTTTAATGACCATAATCACAAAACATGCATCTCCACAAGACATCTAGCATTCACATCTTGAATACATTCAGCTTGCTTGCCAGAACTAAGCTTGTACAACTGGCGGATATGTCCATGTATCCCATAGCAATTAATGTTTTTTTTGACTCTGCTATGGTGAACAAATGTTCCACAGCTGGGCATTGAGAAACTAGGAATAAGAGTGTGTGTAAGGGATATGGCCCCAGAGACAATGACGACATGGGAAACTGTTAGGACTGGTTCTCCAGATCTCCAAACCTAGGTCCGGGAAGAGGGGCAAAGGTCCGGGATAGGGGTCCGAGGATCGGAGATAGGGGTCCGAAGGTCGGAGATAGGGGTTGGGGGTAGGCCTTGGCGCAGGACTTATGTGTTGTGCCCTTGCATAGGTCCGGCCTTTAGGAATTCGGGTCGGAGTCAGGACAAGGAGAGGAGACAAGGAGTATCCAAGTTGAGATTTAGACTAAGGACTCGAGAATACAGACAAGTCCTTAAGTACTACTGAGGGGCATAGGTATGTACAGGACTGACTAAGATAATACAAGAGAACATAGCATTAGAATGTAAGCAAGGGACAAGGAGTTCGGGAACGGGAATGTGAACAGACCAGAAGACTGATGAAAGGGATCGGCAAACCAGTTACCGACCGGATTGAGTCCGAGCCAATGAGAGAGTGTCATGTCCGAGCGTCCGGAGATGTGCAAGGTCCGGAGTAGCGCGAGAGAGTCCGGAGTAGTGCAAAATGGGTCGGAGTAGCGTGGAAAAGGTCCGGAGTTGGATGGCATATGATACAAACTTACACAGCAGGCTCTCGGCAGGTGCTCGGATGCCAGGAGTAGCAGGTGGTACTGCAGAGAGACAAGCAGGAACAGTGAGAGCAACGATGGCAACTATCCACAGAGCGAGAGTCACAATGGTGGCAAAAAAAACAGGTGATAAGAGCGGGGGACAAAACATCATGAAGCACAACTGACCTGGGAGTGTTGAGGACGGCTGATGGGACTAAGTAATGATGGCAGGCACAGCAATGACTATCGCCATGCAATGCCACAAACGAATGGGGAGTGGAGCAGGAAGAAGGATGCTGTGAGAGCAATAGACCTCCAGATGTTGAGGACAGCTGGCCAGGACCAAGTAACAACAGTAGCAATGGACAGGAATGGCGGCGACAACTTTCACTGGCTGGTGGTTGCGTTACACTGGAAAAAAAGCGTTGGAACCTGAGGAAAGACACCATGTAAGGTGACAAACCTTCAAATGTTGAGAGCGGCCAACTGGGAGCAGGCGACAGCAGCAGGAAGTGGAAGAATGACAACAACAATGACTATGGGGTCGTGATACCCTCAGAAAGAGACAATGGGATGCAGGGAGGGATGCCATTTGGGGCCAGAGGTCTTCCAACGTTGATGGCAGCCGACTGAGACCAAGCGATGACAGCAGGAATGGCGGGGACAATGACAACAGTGGTGGCAGGTGTTAGGGTATGGGAGGAGGGGCGTGCTGTCAACATAGCTTAATTTTGAGCTCTGCTCCGCCTGCCCCATGCATCCTAAGCAAGGCCCGCCGGGTGGAGCGCACTGCCACAGGCAACATCGGGACTTGAGGTCCCTGAGGAATTAACATTGGGGCCGGTTTTATCGCTGGTGCTGGCATTCGCGCAATTTCAGCCTAGTTAAGCGTGTTTACGGCAGTGTACACCATTCTTAATTAGGCTGGGAAATTGGGCCACCCAGTTGTACTAATATATAACGTTTATGGTGACACCGAGGTGGTTTTTCATTCATTTTTTCCCATGGCTCAACTAGTGAGGGTGATGACACGTGACCCCATCGGACACACTGTTGATTGCATTCAGCCGTGACCGCACTGCGGGTAACCCTGGTCAAGAAGCCTGGCTCATTTTGCTAATGTTTAACTTCAGGACAAACTATCACCGACTCCTGGGATCATCCTACCCTGATTCACGTTCTGCGACTCGCCGTTGGATCACGTCTCTCGAGGATGAAACTGGTGCTGTCAGCCTCAAGACTGGCACGTATCCTCCTATGGATGAAAGCAAGATCCTCCCAGACTTCTTTGATGGGACGTACGAGGAAGTGTTGGATGCTTGCCAAAAAGAAGGGCGGGTAGCCTGTGTAATCCTCGTCTCTGCGGAACATGACGACGTTGCAGAGTTCAAACGGTAAGAATACATCTTCTACCAAAAAGGCTTTTCTCATCCCCCGTAGGTCAACCCTCACCCACCCAGGATTCGTGCATGTGCTCAACGAGAATGACTTTATCGTGTGGGGGGGAGATATAAGAGACAAGGACTCTTGGGACGGTGAGCGACCTCTTGTCCTTCCTCAGATTGGCATAACACATCTCGCCCAGCCTCTCAAAAGTTACAGGCGACGACATACCCATTTGTTGCTTTTATAGCACTTCAACCCCGCCGGAACCACTCCTCAGGCTCGTCTCCCACTTCAACCCCCGTGCTAACCGTTCTCTCGCGTCACCATGGGCCATCTGTCCCCCCAGAGTCCGGACCTACCTCGGCGCAGAAACTCATGTACCATCTCGAACATCAGCTACTCCCTCGAGTCAATCCATTTCTTATGCGTTTCAACTCCCAGTGGAAAGAACGGGAAAGAGACCGAATTATTCGTGATCAACAAGATCAAGCTTTCCAGAAGTCGGCGGAGCGGGATCGCGAGCGCATGCAGGCCCGAATCCGGGCGGAACAGGAGGAAGCGGAGCAGGACCGCCAGCGCATTCAAGCTCGAATCCAGGCGGAAAAGGAGGAAGCGGAACTTCAGGCTTTGAGATTGCAATACCGGCGCTGGATGCGAAGATGTATCGTCCCGACCGAGCACCGAGGCGCGGACGGCATTCGCCTGGCCCTCAAGTTACTTGGAAATTCTCGCGTTGTCCGGACTTTCTCCCCCAGTTCGACGCTCACGGAATTGTACGCATTTGTGGACACACAGACATTGCCACTCTCCATGCAACCGGAGTCTGACCCGGGGCAGATCCTGGAAGGATCAGAACCGGATCTACGAAAACTTGAGGATTACATTCAGTCGCAGGCTAATGGCGTGGAATCCTGGTGGGGTTTCAAGCTTGTGCACCCTTATCCTAGACGAGAGATCAGGTGGAGCGCCGGTGTATCGCTCGTAGAGGTAGGGTTGAAGAGTGGTGAACAGCTTGTCATAGAACTCGCGGGTGGTGGTATCCAACACCTTTCTGACGACGATTATGAGTCGGAGGATGATTAACATCTGTTAGATTTCCTATGTACGTGCCATGTATTGACGCACTTTGCTGCGTAGCCTCAGATGTACATGCCACCCTCGCCTATCTCTCCAAGTGAGGCACGCGTTGTCCTTGCCAAGACTAGAGGTTTCGCCACCGACTCAGTACGAGCCTGTAAGCTGGACTCGCCGACACCCTGCCCAATAATCTCAAAGAGCCATTTATGGGTCTTTTCCAACGCTTCTCTGGCCCAACTTGAGGCCTCAAAATCCCCCGTAGTTCCCTTGCTGTCAAAGGTCATTGGTGGATGCGGCCGTACTTTTGAAGAGGGTAAAAGCACGATAGCGGTGGTATCCGTTGCTAGGCCTTCTTCACTCGCAGAGCGCAGAAATAGTTGATTCAAGAGGGAAGCGGCAGTTGATTGTAGGAGGTTCGGTGGAGCGAACAACTCCAGTTCAGGATCCTGGGGAAATGTTCATTAGGAACAAGGGAAAGTTGATCGTACAATTTCTCTCTCGCCGACTCACAGAGACTGGATTTTTCCCTACAGAAAGATAACGAATAGGTGCGTTCTCTCGAGAGATCACTTGCGGTGATACATATACCTGGATCGGGTACGAATCTAGGATGGCCACGCTTCGCAACAGGGACGGTCATGAAGAAGAACCCAAGATATTTGAGAAAGTAGGCTACCTAGTGGGTTGCAAGCGCTTGATGACCGCCGTGGTATAAGCGGTCATGGCAAACAGTGGCAAGCGCGTGCGTGTCTCAGCTTCGGATACGACAGTAACAGCGTTTGTCCAGGAAGGGGAAAACAGCAGTCCTACCTATACAATGTCATTCGGCGATACCAGGATGATAAAGAGTGAAACCGCACTGGGAGCTTATTGACGTAGATGCCCGCCCGTTGCTCGCCGAGATTGACTATCTTTGCCCAACTAACGCCCGCCTCACTCGATGCGAAGATAAGAGGCCTGTTCAAAGGGATATCGTAGATGGATTTGAACTCAACCTCGACGACAGGGGGCTGATCTGACGAAGCCGGGGCCGACAATGGATTATACTCGTCTTCGTCATCGGATTCTACAGCGTATCGAGGCGGTGGTGCATCTGCAAGCGGATATGGTTCCTGTTCACTGCTCTCAATGCAATTCCATGACGATGCGACTCGACCTTACCATGATGTTGAATGATGACTGAACGGTATGGGAGTATTTGGGGTCCTCGGTCCGAACTTCTTCTGCAACTTCCACCAGCTTTTGAGACGATGTTCAGGTTTTCTGCGCGCCCGTTATGTCGTCCAAGGTCGTTTTCGACAACTCTCGGCAGCCTGCATGAAAACCCTTTGGTAGGTTTCCAATTTCCCGACTGCATGCTTGCTAGACCCATTCTCAGTAGGGCTTGCCTCCCCGGTCCAATGCAGCTCCCCAAATGCCCCGCCGCGGCGGACCAATCGTAAAGAGACCCATACCACACGTCTCAAAGGTCCTCGCTGTTGCTAGTGGCAAGGGTGGCGTCGGGAAGAGTACGGTCGCAGGTTCGCAGGACACGTCTTGTCTGCTCGTCCGCTCATACGATGCAATTTCCAGTGAACCTCGCTTTTGCGCTTGCCATGCGCAAGCCGCATTCCCTCGGACGTCGCCTTCGCGTCGGTATACTCGATCTAGACATATTCGGCCCATCCATCCCGACATTGATGGGCCTTCAACATTCAGATGAACCTGTCCTGACATCTGGTAGGCCCTCTTCACGTCGTTCCTCTCGCCCTTTTCATTGCTTCCCATCGAGCAGGTGGTGCAATGCTGCCCATCGTGAACCATGGACTGCCGACCATGTCCATGGGATACCTCCTGCCAAAGTCGACCGAGGACAAGCCCAGAGAAGATGCTGCTATCGTATGGCGTGGTTTGATGGTTCAAAAAGCAGTGCAACAACTGCTATTTGACGTTGACTGGCGAGAGTCTGAACATGGTCCCGGTCTGGACGTCTTGGTGATCGACATGCCGCCAGGGACGGGCGACGTTCCCTTGACTCTTGGACAGCTGGTCGTCGTGGACGGTTCGCACATTGTTCATGTCTGGTACCTTACGTCTCACGTCCTGCGATTGGACAGGAGCTGTGATCGTGTCGACGCCGCAAGACGTGGCCCTTGCAGACGTGCGGCGCGGGATCTCTATGTTTCGCAAGATCTCGGTCCCCGTATGTCATTTATAGTTCCATGTTTCTTCTACTGACGAGTACCATATAGATAACGGGAACCATTCTCAATCAAGCCTACTTTATTTGTCCCTCTTGCACGACCCCACACCAACTCTTTGGTTCTCCCGATGCGTTCCGTTCCATTGCTTTGACGCTTGGGGTTCCGGTTCTCGGCGAGCTTCCCCTTGTGAAAGGCGTCAGCACCGGTGGGGATGGTGGAGTCCCATACGCTCTCACAGCAAACTCTCAGCAATTAGAGGCCGACGGTTCCGGAGGAACGGTGTGGAGGAACGTGATGGAAACCATGGCAGACAAGGTTTGGGAATCAATCGTCTAGGGTAGCACTTCCGCTCGCATGGGGTTATCACAAGAAAAGTTACACGAGTTTTATACAAGTGAACCCATGCTCAAGATAATAAACGTACCATCCACTAACTACAGATGGACAGATAAATAGGCAACGAGAGAACGGCAACGAATGCTGCATAAGAAAGTATGTTGTACAAAGTGAGCACTTGTAAACGGTCATTGGAGGGAAAAACCCTCGAAGTCTAAAAACGCTTCATCCAACGAGAGCTTCCTGACAACCAGCGCTTCCACAATGAGCCGTGGCTCCTTTGGCGCGGTTGCGGTCGTCCCTGACGCGTCGGTGGTCGGAGGGTCGATTACAATGGTAGGGGGTGACTCGCCGACGGACGAATTGGGTTCATCTGCGGAAGGTGGAGAGATGGGGATTGTATGGCGATCAGCGGACTCGGTAGGTGGCTCCGTGGAACGAATTGTCGGGACATGAGTAAGCAGGGTATCATGCTTTAACTGCCGCGGCTTGTCACGTTTGTCTTTACGGGGATGTGATGTGGCTTCGTTTGGTTGGAGCAGAGTTGCAGAGTTGTCCTGCGCTATCTGGTCTGTGGTCTGACCGGTGGTATGAGTTGACTTGTGTGCCAAATGACCGTGTTTGAGTTTCTTCTTCTTATACTCGAAGTGAGTCGTGTGGTGCACCGCGCGTTTCTTCATGGGACGCGGTTTGTACACGGTGGAGATTTCAAGACTGATAGCGAACTCAGTCGCGCAGTCGGTCGAGAGGTCTCCATCGTCATCCGGAGCTTCGTTGTCAGCGTAGTTCGCAGGGTCCTCGCCAAGGTCCACAGCAAACATGGCAAGAACTGGATCGAATGGTAAGGGTGTGGACGGTGATCTGATGAGGGTGAGGTAGGATTCCTCAGGAGGCGAAGACGGGGAAGTAGAAGGTGAGTATTCTTCGGTGTCGGTAATCGAGAACTCTGTTTCGACCTCTGTCTGAGAGGTGGTGGGAGATTCATCGTCCTGCTTCATCATCCTCAGTCGGTCCTTTCTTCTAGTGCTCCTCTTGCCATCCCATCTCTCAAGCTGAGATTCTGCGAGGCTCGACAGCTCTGGAGGCACCTCAATCTCCTTGACTACTATCACGGATGCACCAATTTCACCGGCCATCATTTCGAGTGTTTCCAACGACTCCTCGAGCTGTCGACGAGGGAGTCCTACGAGCGTCCCGGAATCAGCGACTCCGAGTTCGTAGTACGCCTGCCCTCCGCCCTCGAGAAGGCGCCACTTGAGCTGCGTGACGAGCCGTGCGAAGCGTGCTGGAGTTGGGGACAGAAGCTGGAGTTTGTATTCGATATTGCCCTAGAACAATAGTTAAGAAACGAGATGAGCAGAACAACAAGGACTGACGACAAACCTCTTCTGCTTCTGGGATGAGTTTCGGAATTCCCTGGGCCCCACTTGGGGGTGACGGAGGCGCAGAGGCGAGCGAGTCCCATGGGCTGGGTGCCCGCGGGCTCTCCGAGTCAGATTCGCCAAACATGAGATGTACAGTGGATCAGATGGTCGTAGATATTCGAGTTTCCATGGTTGTGTTTGTCGTCGTTGCAGAGCGGGTCAGAGCCTGGCTAGGAGAGGCATCACATCTGAGTCAGACCCACGTGACCCCCAGCTCTCTAACACAACCAGCCATGGCACCTGCATCGTCCTCTCCGGCAAGTCTCGGGCACGTTTGCCACATCTCGTCTGACCGCGCCCATGTAGATGTCCATGAAGCGGATCCACCGCGAGATCGCCGACGCCCAGAAGGAGGACCTTGGCGCCATCACACTCGCACCCACTCCCGGCAGTCTCTACCACTGGAAGGCGACCATTCCAGGCCCACAAGGCAGTCCATACGAAGGAGGC
>JBBPUA010000820.1:0-12101 GCA_038094355.1 Afroboletus lepidellus | reverse complement strand
CCCGGAAACGTGGTCGAGTTCGTCCTGCACGCCCTCTTTGAAAACCCGTTGTATCCCAAGGCAGACAGAAAGGGTAAACAGAAGCGGGACCCTTCCGATGGCGATCCCAACGTCAGGGGCACTCCCAAGCCGAGGGTGGACTATCTCAGCAAGGACCGGGTGTACGACTGTGGTCCCCATTATTTCGAGTGCGCCTTGGTCAGCACTTTTGTGCCGGTGGGGGTTGCCTACTGACCTTGGTGGCAGGAACAACTCATGACAGACTTTCCGCGCATCCCGAAACCCCATATACGTACTCGGCTGTTCAACAATCGATTTTACGCGCCAACGTATTTTGTGCTCGATGACGAACTCAAACGAGACTCGCCTCCTTTCAAACTAAAGATGACCAATTCTGTTGTCGGCAAAGGGAAAGTCAGACAAGATCCAGGATTCGACCGTGAACGAGAATGGGTGCGACTCGAGGTCGCCGAGCGGGCTACTGGAAGAGACGCAGCTCTTGCTGCAGCCGTCAACGAGCAAGAATACGAAGACAACGGGGAAGGCATCGAGTGCGGATGTTGTTTTTCTAATTATCCTTTTGTCTGTGTCCAATCCTTCGTACCCGTCAACTGCAGCTGATAGCGTGACAGGACCAAATGATTCAGTGTCCCGAAACCCATCTTTTCTGCAAAACCTGCATGACGTCATATGCCTCTACCCTCCTCGGCGAGCACAATCCAAACATCGTCTGTATGGATCAATCTGGTTGCAAGCTTCCGTTTCCCGAATCCGAGCTCACGCGATTCCTCTCTTCCAAACTTCTTGAATTGTATTATCGAGTCAAACAGCGAAAGGAAATCGAGGCAGCTGGCTTGGACAATCTCGAAGAATGTCCGTTTTGCGAGTACAAGTGTGTCATCGAGAACGAGATGGAGAAACTTTTCAGATGCGAAAACACCGAGTGTAACGCAATTACTTGTAGAATGTGTAAAAAACCGGTCAGTGCGATTCGCCTTCATCGTGCCTAAGGTTGGGTTACCTTGGGATGAATCTTGTACAGGACCATCTTCCCAAGACTTGTAAAGGTAATTTAAACCCATCTCAAGCTGCTTTGGCTAGAGTTCATGCCAACCCTAGAAGCGGAAGAGGACAAAGGCCTGGATGCCCAACATCTCATCGAAGAAGCCATGAGTAAGCTTGGCCTATCTCTGACTTCTACTATGCCGACAATTCTAATAGCCAAGGCACTCATGCGTAACTGTCCAAAATGCCAGAAGTGTACGTCTCTGCGAATCCATTTTCCTCATCTATTGATTGTTTCGCAGCATTCATCAAGGAAATGGGCGCAAGTATCGTTGTCCAGTCTGCTTAATATCTTGGCTGACGTTCGAGACAGTGCAACAAGATGACTTGTCCGCATTGCCGCACCGTGTCGTGTTACATTTGTCGGAAGATTATCGTTGGATATGATCATTTTTCGAATGTAAGTGGCAACTTTTCTTTACAATGACCGTTAACGAGGGCAATGGGCTCTTCTGACCAATGATTTCGATTTCGTCGATAATCCCCTACTAGTCTCACCCCGGCACTGGCACGGTAGACAAGTCGAAATGTAGTCTTTGGGAACCAGTCGAGCAACGACACGCACAAGAGGTGCGTTGCACGCATGGACTTGTGCCCACGCTCACTCACGCGCGCCGTTCACCAGGTATCCGAAGCCGCTAAACGCGCCCTCGCCGAGCTTCGCCAATCTCATCCCGACGTGGACGAGTCGAGCATCAAGTTGGACATTCCAAAGGCAATAAAAGCGCCTGCACATCCTGAGCCTGGCGCAGCTCTACCTTACCCCGGTGTGATGATGGGAGGTGGGTGGGTCGCGGGCGTCGGGCATCCGTTCATGTTTGGAGCGGGACAGGGGCACCAGTTCGCGCATCCGGGTCCTGCGCCGCTCGCGCCTCGACCTGTGCACCCTCCAGCACTGGCGGCTCCTGTCCTGGAACCAGCAATGCCGCTGGCAATGGGGAGGGAACGACGTGCGCCCAAAATACCGACACGGATACAGGTGCTGCCTGTCTTTCCGGCGGGTGGTGGCCCGCAAGGACGCAAAAATCGCTGAGTGGTGCGTCTCGTTTTTCTTGAAAAGGGTCTTTCTTTGTTGTCTTGTACCTGTGGTTTTTTGGAGGTTGGAAATACCCCTACGTTATGCGCTTGAACGCCTTTTGGTTAGCCTATATCGACCCCTATGTTCGTACCACGCCGTCTTGTTGGCGTGTAATCGCGCCCTTGTATAATGAATAGCAGGCTTACTTGGTCCTTGTTCCTTGGAGCGGCGTAATTTCGTCGCTGGATACACCAACATTCTAGCTAAATGGATCTACGAGTTCAAGGGACATCGAGACGATCCTGTTCGCCACAACCGAGACATTTGACTGACGTATCTCCAAGATACGTCGACCATCCACATGCCACCCCACACGAGTCCATATGGAACTACGCCTCTACCACATGGCGATGCGGTCTTGGCCGTAGCTACATTGCTGACGAGCCTGCATATTGAATAGTACCTTGTACCCCTTTGTCGTGAGCCTCGCGCCTTACAACGTCACGCGGCGTCGGAGCCATTCACCATTCCGTGTCTCCTAAATGGATTTACAAGCCCATGGGGCAACCAAGGGCCCTTTGACGTCCCTGACGACGGGGACGTCCTCCGTCTCGAGAGCACCCACGTTCGCCCTGGGGCAGGCTCGGAGATCCCTCTCGCCATCACGATCTAATCGTCGCCAACAGGCACGACCACAAAGTCCCCCATCGTCTTCTCCCCACGGACGATCTGCCCGACGATCTCCCTAGCGACGTCAAAGTCTCGAAACGGAACGTACGCGATCCCAGCCTTGTCGCAGTGCCGCTTGAGGTTGTCTTTCTCGTCGATCCCCGTCACCTTGACGAAGAGCACGTCGGCGTGTCGCGCTGCGGACAAGTCTGGACGGGTTTCAGTCAAACGGACGTCGAGGGGGAACAAATGGCGCCGCGTACCTGAGACGCCGTCTCCAAAGAAGAACACGGTCGGCCCTCGCCCGTCGTGCGTCTCTCGATATTCCCGATAAGGCAAGATCGCGTGCGATTTGTCGTGACCGTAGTCGCTACACCGGGCATCGTATCAACGCATGGACCGCGACGCCGCACAATCGGCCGAACTGGGCTTCCCTTGGAGCCCGAAAGGCACGCATGCAGCGTTAAATGAACCGTACCTCTCGGGATGGCGCCATGTGATGAACCATTTGCCTGTGGCGTCGCGTCCAACGCCGTTGGAAACGACGGTGATGTCTTTGACGACGTCCTCATCGGGGCCCTTGGCAAGTTCCGTCAGGACCGCACGGATGAGTTCATCCATGCCGCTATTCAAAAAAAAAAAAAGGAGTCCGGATCAAAAACACGGGTCATTCATGTTTACAGTTCCCCCGCCGAAATCCATGTGGGAAAAAAACAACGGAAAATGAAACCGTACCTCGACACGATGGTCAACGGGATAGCGCTCGCATCGCAAAACTTCTTGAAATCGATAAACCCGTCCGTGAACTCCACAGGTCGGCGTCCATCGGCAGCTGTGTGAAAATCGGCCGATCTGAGTTGGAAAAAAAAAAAAACGAGTGAAGCGCGCGGTTCAATACACACCGCTAGGCGTCGTGAGATAGGTCTTGCAAGCTTCTAGCGAGTGTCCATTGTCGGACACGCTCCCCAGCATGAGCTCGAACGCATCCCTAATTGCCACGACCGTGAGTGGGATGGGTGTGAGAGCGGAGGAACGGCGTGGGCGCAGCGACCGCGACTCGTATCCGCGGATCAGTGCGCTCGTTGCTTTCCCGTGCGCCTCCATCGCATAGCCGTCGCGCACCACGTTCGTGGGGGGGGGGAGTCCGAGGAACGAGGGGACCTTACTTGAACGATTTGCCCCTCGTCTTTCCACTCTTGTCAAACTCGAGAATCGCCTGGTTGAGCGCGATGCGCCCGGCAGCGCCCATCCCATAATTGTCCGTGACGTCTGCAAGGATGTGAGTCTGGTTCTCAGCGCGCGGTGCGTTCGTCCGAGGAAAACATACAGTCGTTGGAGTCGCATGTCGTGATCGTGCCATCCCTGAAAACGGCAAGTTGCCTTGGTGAAGAGCATGAGGGCCTCGAGATCGCACCAATCGCTCAGCACGACAAATTGCTTGTCAAAGTAGAATGGCTGCGTCTGAGACATGCCTTGCTTGGCTGTGATCAAAGATTGGGAAGAAAGCGAATGGAATGTGTGAGCCTTCGGCTCAGAGACGTCGAGTTTGAGTCACAGGCAACGTCTGTGGAGCCAGATCACATCTTATCGCTCCAAGATCGTGAAGCAATGCAGTTGTCATTTAGAACGACTCTATGGATCTATCTAGGATGGGAATATAAAGAGATGCTGATAAGTTAATATATGTAAACGAGATGAAGATATATGAGGGTGCCGTGTGCAGTACTCTACAGTGGAGATGTCCGAGCGGAACCTCTATGTCGTCAAAGGTGTATCAAAAGTCTACCAATCCAACTCGGGAGGGAAATACTTGGCAATCAGCTTCTCGTAGTAGGGACGCAGCTCTTCGGCGCGAGCGGGCTGGTCGCTTTTGGAATAAAGATCGTAAGGGTTGAACGCGCGCACGGCCTCGAGTGCCCTGGCGTCTTTGGCATTTGTCAGATGCATGTAAGCCCCTTCTCGGTGCCATCTGTCAAGTGCGATGGTCGGAGAACGCCACAAAGAACGGTCGTTAGGCGACGTACGGGTAGAAACTGTGGTATCGGATCATCGCCAGGGCTTCCGTGGGAAGCGTGCACTGATCCTTGACCACGTGATACAGGTACTGCGAGTCCGAGGAGTCAGATAGCGTTCTGTTCGCTTAGTGATTAGCGACTTGCCTCGTCGTGTCCCCATGATATCATCACGTTGTCGAGCCCACAGTTGGGCTCGTAGATTCCGTATTTAGTGGAGTACACCGCGTCGTAGGTGTCAGGATTCCCTGCGAACGTCTCGGGGTAGATGTTCTTGTCCGAGAAAGCACATCCGACTATGAAGGTGTCCTGGGAAGGACGTTAGTTCTGAGAAGTTTCATATCTCGATCAGCTCACCCCGACGACGTCCCATTGGCCCTCGCTGTCAAAGAAGTACAGCAGCTTGCCGAGGTCGTGGATAAGGCCAGTGACCTGCATCCATTCAGGTTTGCCGTCCCGTCGGATGGCTTCTGCAGTTTGGAGCAGATGCTCGATCTGAGATAGGTCGGTCTGCGATGCGTTAGCGCGGATCACAGAGCTCAATGGACGCGCTCACATCGGGATCCGATTCATCTACGAGGGTATTGAGCATCTCCATGGCCTGCCAGATGCCCATCCGGGCACGCTTTCGGCTCTTGAAATCAACGCGAGCATTGATGTTGAATGCAACTGTTTGCTTTTCTGCACCGACGATCAGATCATGAGAGCCTCACGATGGAATGACACGTACCGTGTTGCTCTTTGTAAAAAGACCTGACGCGCTCGCAGGCAGTATCGTACTGCCGGAACGAGTTCTTGTCTTTTGTTGCGACGACCTCGGACTCTTCGTTCCAGACTTTGCCTTTGAGGGAGTTGACTGCAGGTGATACAGCCCTGGGGTCAGCGACGAGAGATAACGGTCGAAATCTCGACCCACCATGATCGATGGCGTCGGAGACCGCGTCGAGATCGTTTCCGGAACGGTTCAATGCAGGCATGGTGGGGTGAGCACGGGCAAACAATGCAAGAGGGGCTGATGATGAATGGAGGCGTTGGAATGGCAAACAGAGAACGCGATCGATGTGCTTTATACCCGGGAGACGATATAACTAGAGCCCCTGGAACGCATAACGCCAGTACAGATCTAGCACCCGAAAGCGAAAGTACGACATCAGCTATCGGAGCTTCACATTGCGCCAGAACTGCCTCAGCTAGTTTGGGCGACCCTTTTTCGGAAGCGTTGACGACGTGGTATATTGCGTGTAATTGCCATTTTCGTGATTCGACACAGCTCATTCTCACTGGCGACGGGCCCAGGAAGCCCAAAAGGCCCTGCAAGTGGAAGATCTGATGGGTGCCGGTGATCATGACACTTGTGGGCAGACTCATGTCATGTGGCATATTCGATTCAGGCAAGTCTCGTGCGTTCCGGGGTCTGGAAAGACCCCCATCGTCGTCTGCAGTCAGGTTCAGCGGGGTTTGTGAGCAAGACAAGTACGGCTCATTGAATTGTTTATCGACCGGTAAGCCAAGCTAACGTGGCAACACGGCGGTTGTTGACTGTTATCGCCCCTTGAATCCGAGCTCGACGGTGGGATCATACGGCCCTTCCTTCGTGTGAACCAGCCTTCAGATGAACCTGGAACGTCAACGTCCAGAAGATCCATCCAGCGTTACGTTGGTAACGTTGGAGCCTGAGCAGACTTTAAACATTCACATACGATGGGTATATGACGGTAATACCGCTTACTAAGTACCCGCGACGGACTGCTCAAAGTCACACGTTGGTCAGTTGTTGCCGGGTCAGCAGGGCACAGAAGAATGCAGACACCTATCCAGAATGACTGGACATTAGAATGCGGTGTGGGTAGCTGAAGAGAGGATTCACTCTCCGAACTCATGAGCGAGTTGCCTTATGGGTGCACATGTGTCATGCATCGTTCCGCCGCTTGCCAAAATTTTGCCCAGGCTGCGTTATGCTCATTTGTCTTGACGAAAACGTGCTCGTTCAGCTTCGAGGAACTAGAAAATCCATCAGACTCTCATGTGAACGTGGAAAAGTGAATGGTAAAAGCGAGTGCTTTGAAAATGTCGCGGGTAGGCTATTGATGTGACGGCAGGTCATGAGAACTCTCTCATTGAGGAGATGTTGAGCACGGGGAGGTCCTAATAGTCGTCGCATCTATTAGTCGGATCGCAAAGTCAGCACTCATGATCATCTTGAGATTCGGGGGATGGGCAATGGGCATGTGCTGCAAATGTGCGGGGCTGTGCTTGGCTGTGCTCTTCACGACCCACGTGACTTATGCCTAGCCAGCGAGAATCGGCCAGGGCCAAATGGCGTGGCGGGTATGGGAGTCGTCGAACTTGTCTTCCAAGCGACCTCACCCTCCGTTTAATGGATCGTGTAAGTGTAACTGAAGTAGCGAACCAAACAAGGGGGTCTGGTATGCTCACGCAGTACCGTTAGACCAAACAGCGAAGTGTCCCATGGGAGTTGAGCGCTGATTTATGACATGGCGGAGAACCAAGGTAGTTGCGACCCTCCGCGCCTCGAGGGTGGTCGGATGCGATGAATGCGGCCCGACCGCACGGCTCGGGCAAGACCTCGGAGAGGGGTCTTGTCCCACAATGTCAAACCCCCTCACCGCCAGCGATGCTGTAAATCTGATCTTGGGATGCATAGAAGGTGGCGCCGCTATCATCAATATTTAAATTGAACGTAGTCTTGTTGCCACACTTCATGAGATGCATGTGGCCATGAAACCGATCCTAGGGTCGACTCAAACTGAAACTGAAGTTCCAAAACGATTATCAGATTCGTCTTGGCTCATAGAACACATGTACACATGTACAAGATGTCGCGACTTTCGCGAACGTTGGGCGCTACCCTCGGAGTTCACGGGGAACGTTGCTCCCCCGTCTATTTGTCGGGGTTAGGAAGTGGCCAGTTGTCAAAACCGAGGTCGACGCCTGGGAAAATTTTAGCCCGACCGGTGTTTTCGAGGAAAGTATCACTTACCCCAGGCGGGCATGATCAGTCGCTTCTGCTTTCCACTGGCTGCTACAGCATCAAGTTCCACCACGTCACGGGCAGTCAATTTTTTGTATGCAGCAAGAGCGCCTGTCAAGTTTGCTTCGATGCGGACCGGAGTGACTGATTTTGGGAGAACAACGACGTCCTTTGCGACTGTAAGATTGCATTGGTCATCAATGACAGGCATGTGAATGGTTAAATGATGACTTACGGAGATAACCTAACAGGACATCTGTCGTTTGCAAACCGTACTTGCGTGCAATCTCCGTAGCTACTTCATCGTTAAACAGGGGCGAGTTTGTTGAACCGAGGGGCGAGTATGCCTGGGGAACTATGGTCTTGGATTTCAAGTAGTCCAAAAGTTTGAGTTGCGGGTTATAGAGATGAAGCTCTAGCTGGTTAACATAATCCAGCTACTAGCCTAAATCACGAAGGACATGCAAACGAACCTGATTAACAGCAGGAATGATTTCTGCAATTGGAAGGATTTTCTCAAGCATGATCTGCGAGAAGTTTGATACACCAATGGACCTTACTTTGCCTGCGATGTGGTTTAACCAACTTCCTACAATTTAAAGTCAATCCAAACACTGTACCCACCTTTCTTTGCCACTGCTTCCATATCTTTCCAAGTATCTCTTAGATCCCTGGACTCATCGACGTCGCGGTTCCCGTTGGGACGGGTCGGAAACACTGGGTGGTTCCCATTTGGGTTCAGCGCCACCGGCCAGTGGATGAGGTATACTTAAGCCGGCGAAGGAGTTCGTACACGGACGGTAACAAGAACAAGAAACTATGCGCACGATCGAGGTAATCCGTTCCGAGATTATCGAGTGTTTGGTCAAGGCACTCCTCCACCCGGGTATGGTATGTGCACCACAATTTACTCGTGATCTGCAATAGAATGTCTATGAAATCCAAACATTTAGGGGAGATTTGGTTCGCTACATACGTAGACTTCTTCTCTGGGGACACCAGACGCTTTTAGCCCTTGGCCTACCTCCTTCTCGTTTCCGTACGCCCTGCGTTATCGAGATCTATCAATGGAGAAATAGAAGGGACATACGTAACCCACCAAGCACAGTCAAGATGTCGGTATCCGGCTCTGAGGGCCGTTTCGACAGCAAGGGCAACTTCGTTGGGCTTGGATTGCCAAGTTCCTACAATGCTGGTTCATCAACTTCCCGATCGTCGCAAATCGGACTCACCCAGGCCAACGGCTGGGATAGACTGTCCATTGTTTAGCTTGATGAGATGGGAGGGCATGATGGGGAGTGCTTGGAAGAGCGCACGGGATTCTCCCTCGCTGCTTTTCAGATCTGAGATGTCGGCGGACCGGGCGGACCGAACCGACGATCAGGTGTCATGAGTATATTTTAAGAGGATTCTTTGTTCACATCTCTTTTTAGTGTGGTAGGGAATGCCTCAGGTCGTGTGGTAGCGCGTCGTTTGGGGAAGATTTCAAAACTCTGCGAGCGAGTCTTTGTTAGCGCTGGCTGCGTTTACATAAAGTCACGAGGGAACAGAAGCCGGTGGTGTAGACTTGTGATGACAGGACGTCGGGATTGTCTAGTTGTCGGATGGTGAGCACAACTACGAAAGCCTTGCCGAAATGTTGCAATTAACCGGCCCGTTCCGCCGGTCGGGTCAGACCAACTTCAAGTTGAACCGCGTCCACCCACCACCACACTACGACCTTTGTCCGAATGCCACTGGTCATGTGGCAGTTGATGCTCGGGTAGTTCCTCGAGGAACGCGGCGTATGTCCGCGAGTTATACCTGGAGGCTAGTGCCAACTTGAAGCGTCCTCGGTACAGTTTTCGTGCCGCTCGTCCGGGCTCCCCGACGCGAAAGTCGATAATGGAGTGAGGATGGGAACCCAAATCGTGATCTGAATCTCGGCGTATTGTGTCGAATTTGTGTCATTGTTCGTTCTTGCCGAGTGGGCCTCGTCGATTATCGCTTCTTGTCCGATGCGGAAACTTGACGCTCGTGAGCATCTTTCTCGGCCCTGCCTTCATAAAAGCTTGTAACAGGGTCTCTGTCAAGCGCCCAGGAAATACGCCCTGCAAATTTCCAACGTTGTCGTGCTGTGGTTCCTGGTTTATCAGGATGTCAGAAAGCGCCATCTTCCTGGAGAACGACACCAGATTGTCTAGATCCAGGGTCTGACAACAACTGCGGATTGTCCTCCATCTAGGAGATGATCTCAGTACACGAGATCTAATTTTCACTGTTACCCCACTTGTCCATCGTGTGCGCTGTCACCGAACATCATAAACGATGGGCCGATATCGGGGAGGCTGTTCTGGACGATGGTAAATGGTAAGCGTCGTCTGGCCTCATTTCCCATATCGCTTACAGCACTTGTTAGTTAATTTCTGATCTACCTTTTATCTGCTGCGGCATTGACATGCCAACCATACCGTTCTGAAAGGAGGCTCCATCGAAATAAGGCTGATTCACCTCGGCCAGGAGCATGTACGCTTCGAGGCGACTGTGCCTTCCAGCCTACTATGAAGTATCTGGGCCGCATTACCCCGGACTGAAAACGCCGCTCAACTGCTTCCAAACGATGCATCTATCCCAACAAGTTGCGAGCAACCCTACGGTTCTCGCTCCGAATGGCCTCGGATACTGCAGGTCGCGACACTCTGACAGGTTTCGGTGTCCGGGCCTCCCTCCATTCGCGACCGCATGCGTCCGTTACGTGTCAAATTCGGCAATGTGTCATACCAGTGCTCAGGCGACGAGTCGACCATTAAATCACCCGTAACGCGGTCGCAAGATTGATGACCAGGCGTCGTCATACTGGGTCAGCCGAGACGCGGCACATTTTGTCCTCGGTCCGAACGGTGATCACCTCGCCTACGCTCGTAGAGCGAGCGATCAATCAATACATTCTTTCGGATGAGCAAGGCGATTTGATATAATATATACCCCCTGGTGATACTGGGATGCTGTTCGGCGCGGATACCGACAAACAATGAAATGATGCTACGGTGCATGAATCATGAGGATTCATCAGCATCACTCGCCTGTCGCAGCCGAATTGAGCCTTCTGTGGGTATTCGGCTTGATGCTTTCAGGGGTCAGTCTCAGTGCCAAGACACTGACCGCTGTGTTTGACGATCCAGAGCCACAAATGTGGAATTGTTGTGATGGTGGCTTGAACAATTTGTAAACATAAAGTCGTTCCAGACTCAGCGCAGCCAATGACTGTCAGCGATCAATGTTTCAACGCGAGCCTGGGTGTCTGTGTTGTGCAACGTCATGATGGAAGAGTTCGTGGTCTCGCCGCAGAAAACAGGAAACTGCCACCAGGGTCGGATGTGATAGTAGCTCCTGCCCAGATTCCTTTGCTTCCCGCGATGTGTTCTGCCCTCCAGGCAGCTATGAATGTGCCTGATTGTCGCAATCTGGTGTCATGTTTTGCTGCGTACAATGTGAGTGTCACGACCGCTATCGCCAAAAACGGCAGTCATAGCCCTCATTATGCTCCACAGGACGGGGAGGCATGTCTAAATTGAATGAGTAATGGGCAAACAAAGGACGCCTGGGAAGCTGACTCGTTCTGGATGGAAGAGAGGGTAGGTCAGTGAGAGTGCAAACGTGTGCAGTAATGTCCAGACGGGGGCACACGTGCCTCGAATATTATCACAAACTGTTCGCGATCATTGTCGGCGTAAGCAGCGGCCATACGTGCTCACTATGCACATCTCTGTTGCATTATATGACCTGCTACTTCTGTCTAAGGTGCCTAGCTTGATCCGCGAAGTTTACTAGTGACAAGCTGATTATTCGATAGTAGTATTGAGCATGTTCATTCATCCCTGTAACAGGGAGAGATTTGTACCTTCCTTTGTCGATTGAGCTGGGTATCCACATGTAATGACTCTAATGAGACGAACGTGATCGTTCACCACGTAATTAAACATGTTACTTCCTATCGTCCACTGACACAATCACCACAACACCCAGTGGAGGTCCTTTACCCAACAGAAGCATAATATCGCAGGAACCATACCGGTGCATGATGTGGACAAGTCTGTCGCTGGGTCAATGAAGTGTAGAGCTTGGAGGGGTGAGCCTGTGTCGGCAACAAAATGAGTGTTGGTGAGACAATGCAATTGTATTCCAGGCTTGTTGGACTCCGGTCGATGCGAGGCAAGTTTCGGATGAAGCGTGCCATACATGACGCTGGACGGAGATGTAGCTATACGTGGTCTTTAGGTAGCGCAATCCGTGGCGAATGCGATACCAATCAGTCTTGGACAGGATAACAATTAGTATGATACACAATTGTGACGCAGCTGCATCC
>JBBPUA010000819.1:0-12109 GCA_038094355.1 Afroboletus lepidellus | reverse complement strand
AATACGACTCGCATTGCTAAAAAATAATTTTGTGGAGTCTATATCATAGTTTGTATGAAGGTAGCTGCACTACATGATCCTTTTTTCCTGGTGTTGTAGCAGACAGGCAGACATCAGAAATAAAGTGGTTCAAGTGCCAGTTAATGACTGTAGCCTCGACCACCATTTCCTGTCAGCACGATTCTTGCCAGGCATTGTTGTTCATACACAATTTGATGTAGTTTGGTACTTCTGTGGCAAACACAACAGGGGCTTCGAATTATGAGGCCTTGACAAGCAAGGTAATCATCCTAGCCAATAAGCCCTCTGATGTCCCTCTCTCTCGACACAGCGGTGGGTGAGCCTGCATGAATGCCCACTTTGGAACAAAACCACAAAGACCAATATTACCTATTTCCGGTTCACATGAACAGCATTGGACGTTGCACTAAGCACAAGTTTGGTAAACACCATTGTCGTCAGATTGCTAGAAAAGGTGTAGATACGTGAGGCTGGCACAAGGGGGATCGATGGCAACGATACCTAGGGCAGACTTAATGGTGGACGGTGGGGGAAAAAGACAAAGAATAAGCATCGCTGGAACGACTGGTACAAGTAGTGATTGAGAAAATTATTCATACAATGGTGATTGCACGGTCGTTACTCGCGGACGACCGCTGGACCAGGTACAGAAGCAGACCTACTCACTCCGAGCCCTCGCTACTCTGCCAAGAGGAGATATCCCATCTCATGAAACACCAAGGTCGCCGGGTCTGCAGTTTTGATTAATGTGTTTGAGGTCCTTGTGAAGCACCTTACCCACTCCTTGAAGCTGTCATGGAACAGATGACTTGGAAATGTTTATTCATCCGAATCAAACCACAGCATCACGGTGGCTGTATCGCTCCAAATACAACTTGAATGTCTGACTGCTACAACACTTGATCAATTAATGTCTCTGGAGTTGCTATCGAGCGCTGGATCCACCCTTCGACAGCTAATAACCACTTGTCAGGCATGACGGCGTGGATACAGCATAGATACTCGCTTGGCAAGTTTGCAGACCTGAGCATAGGGCATTGCAGTTGCAATGGTGAAGACGCTTAACAAGGTGAGTGCGAGCTTGGTAAACAACATTCAATGTCAGATTGCTAGAAGAGATGAGACTGGCAAGTGCAAGGTAAACGGACAGTGACGATACCAAGGACAAACTTGAAGGTGAACGTTTGGGAAAAGAGATAGAGAACAGGCGTCGCTGGAGCGACTGGTACTTATAGTTAGTAGAGGCAGTGGACCACAATGACTAAGCATACGGTACTAACATTAGTGACGATCTAGTAACCCGTGGACAGTACTGTGGCACTGGCACGGGCCCTCAATATTGCCCTATTCACCACAGTAAAAGAACTTGTATGTAAGTGATACATCAGGGAATGTGTGGGCTTACTCCCCTTGAGCGACATTGACGGCCCACTGCTCCTCGGATGTTGCCAGAGGTGACGATCTCACACCAAAGTCATTCTATGCATCCGAGTCGCATATACACTTATCAGTAAATGAGACACGTCGAAATAAACAGGTAGCGTACGGACGGACGAGAAAAAAAGCAGAGAGAAACGAAAATATTGATCCGGGCCCTAAAGCTGGTCTGCCTGTGCAATGACAGCCTTTCTGCCAGATCAACCGCAATATCAAGAGAGAGAGAAAGCCACGCACCAGATGTTTCACATATTTCATATACACCTGCAACTCACGTGGTCCGTAGAAACAGCGCTGCACCCGACTACCAGCCTGAGAACATTCAACACGAATGGGTATTCAGCGTGGGCACTACACGACTGATTTGAACGTTTGGTGGGGTGATGAACGTGTTGATGATTCTCGACCACTTACTATCCGAGTAATCCGAGCACTAAGTTGGAGCGGCTACTGTGCGCAGGGGAGGACGGGCCATCCTCCACGTCGGCAATATCCCATCCATCTGGCGCTGAAGATTGTGACTGGACCACGACGAATGTATAGTGCGGACAGGGACGAGTAGGGTGAGTGTCGACGGGGGTGCGACTTCGAGCCTGGGAAAGCTCTCGTCAGAGGGCTTGACCGCTACCCCAACGTTCCGATGTCATTTCGAAGACTCTAAGCGACCACGTCCGACGCAGGGACCAAGGCTAAACATCGGCTAAGGGTATGCAGCGACCCTCGCGAGTGCTGCGAAAGGGTCCATATGGCGTTCTGACTAAGTACGCCTGGGGTTTTGTGTGCTACTTCTCCCGGGATCGAGGAGAACTTGAAGGTGCAGTTTCATACTTTGTTCCCGGGAGGAAGTCGGTTCGTGAGAAGGTGCAAAGAAGGTGAGCGCCGGCTGCCTTATCCAACCCACCACAAGAGCTCCCTTGGACAAGCCTGAGAGCACTCATGAAGTGCATCGCTGATTTGAACGCCTGGAGGGGCGACGAACCTGTTGATGACTCCCGACGACTGTCGAGATCCTTGATATCCACGCTTCGCAAACATTGCAACCACTGAATATTTGAACATTGTCTGGCAGGAGATAACTTGAAGCACAGCACTCAGAAATGCGTTTATTTATCAAATCGCCCATAACCACCATAGCCCTATCGCTCCTAAAGCAGACCATCTTTGACTGTTGCGACCGTGTCGACCCCGCGATCCGCCCTTCAACAGCTGATAACCACTTGTTAGGCATAACGGCGTGGATACGGCATGAATGCCTACCTCCAAAGGAGACAAGCACCAGTAACATTAGCAGTTTCTGGTTTACGCTTCACATGAGCGGCATTGGGCATTGGGGCTGCAGCAGCGATGACGCTAAGCAAGGGTGAGTGGGAGCTTGGTAAACACCATTGTTTGCTAGAAAAAGGCGGTGCCGACAGATTCATGAGTACAAGGGGATCGATCTAGGGCAAACTTGAAGGTGGATGTTGGGGGGCAAAGATAAAGAACAAACATCGCTGGAACGACTGGTACCGGTAGGACCAGTGAAACATAATGGAAGCAACCTATCAATACGATGCTAGATAATGGTCGTAACCAGCGGACGAGGCTATAGCGTGGACACAGGAGTGAGTAAATGGTATGCCAATGGGTCGCTGATTCGTTGTTTCAACTGCCCGTCCAATCACAGACCACCTGAACTGAGTCGTCAATGCAGACAACATGCGCCAACCCTCACCTCGCTTGATACCTGCCACGCTTCGGACCGACCATGCGGGTCGAATGCGGACCGCCAACTTTCAAATTTTCAATAAGAAAACTTGTAAGCAATGCGCTAGGGAATCCATGCGGAGCTCACTCCCTTGACCAGACCCCGAGTCGTTCAAGTCACCCCTGACTTGCTGGCAACACCCCAGGAATGGCTGACATGGCCCACGACGGTTCCTATCACGGCTGGTCGCCTTCATATCATTCGAGTCATTCTATGCATCGCATCTACTCCTATCAGTAATGAGACACATCGAAACGAACCGGTAGCGTATCGACGGATGAAAAAAAGTAGAGAAACCGACAACACCCCAACCCTAGTTGGTCTGCGCACCGACAGCCTACCCACCAGATCAGCCACCACACCAAGAGAGAAAAAAAGTGCACACACCAGACGTTTCAAATGCTCCATAAACACCTGCAAGCTCACGTCGTCCGTAAAAATAGCCTGTCCCGCACCCGCGCCCTGCGCGGACCCATACATGGACGCCGACATATGCGTCGTCGACGGGTTCAGCTTGGACAGCAAGAACCGCGCTTGACTACCACCTTGATCACACACAATGTACCGTGGGATCGGGAATCGGTCCGTGAGAAGATCTTGGGCGTCGGCGACCGGCGCTTCAAGAAGTTCCTTGAAGTTGTCGTAGCCTTCTTGGTCTTGGTAGCCAGCTTTGCGCCATTGGGCGACCGTCTCGCCGTGGAAGATGAGGATGTGGAAGAACGTGTCGAGGAGGAGAATCACGTCGGGCTTGATCGAGACGCTGTCGAGCAGGACAGGTTGCGGGGCGACGTCAAAGGTGTACGACATGAGCGTCGGTTGGATCATGATCAAGGAGTTGTTGACGTCTTCCTCGTTCAGGATATGTCTGAGATCAATGGGGTAAGCCAAAATACTCGAAAAGCGCTAGCGTCACTCGCCTGTAAAACGCAGTTTCGTCCGGACTGTTGTTAAACACCTGCAAAAACTGGCTGCGTCTCAAGTGGAACATGAACTGCGGGTAAATGCTAAAGTTGTCCGTCAACCTAAAACTCGCTGGGTCTTCCTTTCTGTAGTCTGCAAACTTTTGACACAACCGGATGAGCATGCGATCCAACCACCTCAGGACGTCGGGTGAATCGTCGATCTCGGCTTTGAAAACGGCTATTCGGGCCATTAGCACAGCCGCGGCTTCTTGATCGAACGAGGCTGCAATGTTAGGTGATCCGGCCTCGGCAAAGTTGCGTGCGATAGTCGTCACACGTAGGCGCTGCTGACCGGACGCATGTTGGTAGTGTGTGACGAATTGAATGAGGCCACGAGAACCGGGTTGGAGGGCCTGACCAGCGGGCGTCACGACTTCAAAGTACACTGCCGCAGATGTTCGGGGGGTAATGCTGTTCAGTTTCCATGCCGACGTTTGACCAATACCAATCTCGGTCTCGCCAACGCAAGCAGATTTTTTGCCAGCAGATATGGCGTGCCCGATAAGGCCAGACACCCGGAGTTCTTTGGTAGTCTATCGGCGCGTAAGATCAAGGAATACAATATGCAAAGTGCCGCATACCTGGACGTCAAAGGTGGCGTTGAAACCCATCTGCAGGTAATCTTGGTCATCTTTGTTGAAGATACGAAGGAAACTCTGTTTGAAAATCGAGGTTGCGAACGAGTCGGAGAGGACCATGACACCATTGGTTGAATTGGGCAATGACTTCATTTCCAAAAGACCGACTTGATCCAAACAACCTGCGAACAAATCGACGACATGGCCGTTGTTGGACACTCTTTTCGCAAGACCCTCGTAAAACTAGGAGAGAATTAAGTGGGATGAACGATTTAAACCTAGAGCCGCATATACCTTGACGGCACGCTTGTAATGCTTCACGCTGTCACGCTCAATGTCGTGGTGTGAACGGATCGGTTCTTTTAGTTCGTTGCTGACCACCATACCAGGGCCTTCTGTCGCGGGGCCACCAGCAAACAGCATGATACGAGCACCCGTGTTAGGGTATGTAGTCTACAGATCACCGTGAGCAGTACGCACAAAGGGCAAGGCAAAGACCAACCTCCAGCAAGCCGACAGCGACGCTGATAGCCACACCAGTGCAACGAAGAGGACGCTTGTCGTTGGCCACGGGCCAGGGGTCTCGTGCAAGGGTCTCGAGGATGCCAGTCAATTGGAATTCGCACTGTTGAACGGGAAGGAGGAATCGGGCTGCGCCAAAGGCCTGCTGGGGCATGGGCTGTCCGGGACGCGGAGCGGCACGGGTTGTCGTGCTAAGACCAAGCATGTCCTGGATCTGCTTGGGAGCGTACTCCTTGCCACCACGGAAGACATAGGATTTACTGCATTCGGCATAGCCGATTTCGTGGACTTGAGTCTGGTGCGGGATGAGCCATGACGAGGGTGAGGGCAGGGAACACGTACCATGGTACCATAGGTGATGAGGCCGACGAGGGCGTAGGGCGGAAGCAAGCTGAGACTGACGACGAGTGCATCGCGGAGTGCTTTGAGGTCTTCCTCGTCGAGACAGGTGTCTACGACAAACAGGAAGATGGGGGGCACCTGGGCTGGGCGGGAGAGGGTGTACTCAATCGTGGTGTATTTTGGGAGGAGTTCAGCAGGCAAATTCGTGTTGGAGATGTCCTTGTAGTGCGGTGGAAAGGCGTTTCGCGAGAGACAAAAGGGACATATCCAGAGCTTGCCTCGGATGTCAATTTGGCTAAGGCAAATGAGCGTCGGCCTGGAGGACGAAAAAAAGACGGCACCAGTAGGGATTGAGGATGGCACGACACGGGGGCTTGCACGTGACAGGCTCGTAGAGGACGGGGGGCAGATCCTCGCGGTGCTTGAGAGGCGTGTAGAGGGCAGATATGGGCACGACGGTGCGGGTCGCCTCCATCCGCGACGACGGCCAGACATTCCACGACAGCCGGACACCTGCACAGACATTACACACCGAACACCCGACACGACCAGCACCCACCGTCGCGCTCCTCGACGTCCTCAAAGTTGAGCATGGTGATGGATGGTCGCGAAAACGAGCACGCCGACGTGTAGGATGCCCACAAACACCGTCAAACAAATGCGAACGTGGCACCGGACTCGGAGACCCACCCGCCCGACGTCGTCCGCGATGTCCAGGACCGTCGTCGGCTTGCCAGACAGTCCTGCTGACCACCGGCGACAGCGACGGGCCTCGTCGCGGTGTAACACGAGCAATGTCTGAGGTGTTCGATAGCCCGGGCCGGGGGATGACATGTGTGCTGACTAAGCAGACCAACACCCAAAATTCTCGAGTACGGGTCTTTCCCAACTCCACGTCGAGCGGGACAGTCCGCCCGTTGCAATCACCGCAGCGATCTAGGAAAACGTTTATTCACGCCAGGTAATAGTCGGCGGTGTCTGTACTGTAGAACACGACACCCACCGAGGACACGTCATGTGAGCCAGTGCCGTGTGCAGCCTGTCTTGCTCGACTGATTGCCCGCCAGGGTCTCTGTTCACGTAGAGTCGCCCGAAATCGCTAGAGCAAGTCTACACGTCGCCCTTCCGTGGTACACACATCTCTATACACTCCCGTTCCTTTCGCTCTATCCTTTGCTTGCCTATGCCTACTACGTGAAGTATGACGACTGGCTCAAGAGCGAAGAGTGGACGTTTCTTGCCTGCGTCTCCCTCGGCGCAGGCCATGCTCTCAGCTTCCTCGTGACACGTTGGAGCGCAGGTGCAAAGGCTTTGATAACTACCCGCACGGTATGGACTCGTACATTCCCTCCATCGCCCAACTTGACGCCTCTTTCAAAGGCACCTTCGATCGAAGAAGCCGACTGCATCCGTCTAGTCCCCAATCAACACCGTGGTCAGGGTGAAATCGTACCTCTCGCCAAGCGCGTCCCTTCTGATCCCATGTCATATACCTTCAACTACCAACGCGATACTTACGTCGTGGCCAAGTCGTCGCCCATCGCGTTCACCCGCCTCCCGTATCCGTGCACCAGCCGTCCACCTCTTTCCGACTTCCTCGCTCCTCCCGGCCTCGCAACCAGTCAGATAGACCCACTCAAGTCCCTCTACGGAAAGAACGAATTTAATATCCCGATTCCCACTTTCGCAGAACTCTTTGGCGAACACGCAACCGCGCCCTTTTTTGTCTTCCAAATCTTTTGTGTTGCCCTGTGGTGCTTGGACGAATATTGGTACTACAGTATTTTCACCTTGTTCATGCTCGTGATGTTCGAGTGTACCGTAGTTTGGCAGGCACGTCGACTTGGATGTGCTCCCTCGTTTGAGCTGACAGCAATCATACAGCGGGTCAGAACACTGACAGAGTTTAGAACCATGTCGGTGGCACCATATCCAATCCAGTGTCTCCGGGATTCCAAATGGATGACCTTGCAGACGGATGAGTTACTTCCTGGGGATGTCGTTTCGGTCGGTGAGTATGCTCCTCCATTTCAATACGTCTAGTATTGAACAGTGTCTCCTAGCTCGTTTACAGTCGGAAACCGTTGTCCCTGCTGACATCCTCCTGGTCCACGGCACATGTATCGTTAATGAGGCCATGCTTTCCGGTGAATCGACGCCGCTTCTCAAAGAGTCCATCCAGCTTTTGGATACCTCGGACAAGATCGACGTTGATGGTGTGCACAAGAACGAAGTCCTATTTAGCGGGACAAAGGTACTACAAGCTAGCCCTACGAGTGAGTGCCTTTATCATTGACATATTACCCAATCCTAATGCCGTTGCTAGGCCAAGGTCAAACATCTGCTGGAACGCCTGATGGCGGATGCCTCGGTGTCGTATTGCGCACTGGTTTTGGTACAGCGCAGGGACAACTAGTTCGGACCATGATTTTCTCTACCGAACGAGTCTCGGCAAACAATCTGGAATCCTTCTTGTTTATTGGATTTTTGCTTATCTTTGCCATCGCTGCGAGCTGGTATGTTTGGGTAAAAGGTACTTGTAATCTAATTCACGATTCTTTGTTGATGCTCACGTTTTGGCCGCGCAGGCATCGAGAGAGACCTGAAGAAGTCCAAGTTACTGCTCGACTGTGTTTTAATTATCACGAGCGTCGTGCCACCAGAATTACCGATGGAACTTTCGCTTGCTGTCAATGCGTCGCTTGTAGCGCTGTCCAAGTATGGTACGTCGATCCCTTTGCCAACCTTGCATAAATGAACAAATTACTAGCTATTTTTTGCACGGAACCATTCCGCATTCCCTTTGCTGGTAGAGTCGATGTGTGCTGCTTCGACAAGACAGGTACGATTACTGCAGAGAATCTAGTTCTCGAGGGTGTAGCAGGCATTGAGTAAGTTTCCTTACACTCGTCGGCGTACATCGCTGACGCCGATCGGTAGTGACTTTGACAAGTTGAGGCTTATCGACGTAAAAGACTCGGGGAGACAGACTATACTCTGTCTCGCCGCAGCGCACGCACTGGTTCGCTTGGATGACGGTATTATTGTCGGCGACCCCATGGAGAAAACGACTCTCGAAGCGCTCGAGTGGCAGGTTTCGCAAGGTTTGTCTTTTAGTGCGGCATTAACCATTCATCAAATCTGACCGATTTTGTGAAGGCGACTCCGTTGCTCCCGCCGCCTCTGGCAAAGCTCACAATGCCTCACGAATCTACATTCGCCGTCGGTTCCAATTCTCTTCGGCACTTAAGCGCATGGCTACTGTGTCTTCCCTTCCTTCGGGAAGGACGGTCGTGGCGGTGAAAGGTGCTCCTGAAACGATCAAAGGGATGCTCGCACATGTCCCCGAATGGTATGACGAGACGTTCAAGTGGTATACGAGACGGGGTAGCCGTGTACTTGCCCTCGGTACGAAGGAAATGGACTCGATGTCCATTGACAAGGTACGATATGCGGTTTGTTCGGTTTCACCATCTGATCGCACCTTAGATAAACAAGCTGCACCGCGAGGAAGTCGAGAGTAACCTGATATTCGCCGGATTTCTCGTGTTCCATTGCCCGTTGAAAGCGGATGCCGTCGAGACGCTCAAGATGTTGGCCGACTCTTCGCATCGCGTACGTGCCGATCATACGTTTGGTGGTGGTTATTATACTCAGCATGCTGTAGTGCATCATGATTACAGGCGACAACCCTTTGACGGCCGTTCACGTCGCACGTGATGTCGAAATCGTCGACAGGGATGCGCTCATCTTGGATCTGAAGGAGAATGCTGCTCATGAAGCCGGTATGTTGTCTGTTCACTTAGGTCTGTTGTTCCGTTTCCAACTGGTGCATCTCAGACCTTTGCTGGCGCACTGTGGACGAGAGCAAGATTATTCCAGTCGACCCTTCCAAGCCCTTCGATAAATCCCTTTTCGACGAGTACGACATTTGTATTACAGGCGCTGCCATGAAGCAGTTCCAGTATTTGCCCAGCTGGAACGACCTTGTTCAAAACACCTGGGTTTACGCTCGTGTTTCTCCGTCTCAGAAGGAGTTCATCCTTACTAGCTTGAAATCGCTTGGATATGTCACCCTGATGGCTGGTGACGGCACAAACGATGTCGGTGCGCTCAAACAGGCCCACATTGGTGTTGCCCTTTTGGACGGTTCTCCTGAAGACTTGCAAAAGATCGCCGAGCATCAAAAGGTGGAACGCATCAAGAAGGTATACGAGAGTCAGCTCAAGATCTCTGCCCGCTTCGGTCAACCACCCCCGCCGGTCCCCCCTGCCATCGCGCACCTTTACCCGGACGTTGTCGAGGCTCAGAAAAAGGCGGCGGCTAATTTACAGATCGCGAGGCAGAGGAATCCGATGGAAAAGGTGAGTGTTGCGGTGACATTTCGGGGGATCGGGATGCTGATATGACTTAGTTCGATTTGGCATCGATCACGGATGCGTTGTCTAATATGGAAGGGGACGAAGAAATCCCTCAGATCAAGCTTGGCGACGCATCGTGTGCCGCTCCGTTCACTTCCAAGCTCTCCCACGTTGCGGCCAGTAAGTTCTGTTCAACCCTGCATTGGCATCGGCTGAGCTTGGTCTCTAGTTTCGCACATCATTCGGCAAGGTCGTTGTACACTGGTCGCAACCATCCAAATGTACAAGATCCTGGCGCTCAACTGTCTCATCACCGCGTATAGCTTGAGCGTCCAGTATTTGGACGGAATCAAGTTTGGCGATTACCAGGTGACGGTCAGTGGGATGCTGATGTCGGTCTGCTTCTTGTGCATCTCGCGCGCCCAGGTACGGTGTATACTCCCTCCTTCAGAATGTTTTGTCGATGTTATGTTATACAGCCTGTCGATAAGCTTTCGCGCGAACGGCCCTTGGGCAACATCTTTAATCTATACGTGTTATTGTCCGTCTTGATTCAGTTTGCGCTGCACATCATCTCTCTGGTATACATCACCAACTTGGCCCACTTTTACGATCCGTGAGTCGGCCCCTTCACCCTTGCACCGCATCTGACGCGTCCGTAGACCGGGCGTCATCGACCTCGAAGCCAAGTTTGAACCGAGCTTATTGAACACGGCCATCTACCTCCTCGGTCTCTCTCAGCAAGTCTCGACGTTCGCGATCAACTTTCAGGGACGACCGTTCCGAGAGGGCATCCGCGAAAACTCGAAGCTGTTTTGGGGCCTCGTGGGCGCGAGCGCGGTCGCCTTTTCCGGATCGACGGATTTCTTTCCCGAGTTGAACCGGTGGTTGCAGATTGTCGTGATGGACGGCATGGTGAGTACGTGGCGTTGGTGTCAGGACTCGGGGGCTCACGGCGAGGCAGTTCAAGGTCAAGTTGACGAGCGTGATGGTTGCGGATTTCGTGGGGTGTTGGGCGATCGAGATGGGGTGCAAGTACTTGTTTGCGGATTTGGAGCCCAAGCCGTTGATTACGCGGGGGCGGGAGCGGAGGGAGGCGAGGCGGAGGGAGCAGGCGAGGTTGGTGGAGGTGGCAGAGGAGAAGAAAGTACAGTAGAGTCAATTTCTAGAGTGGTATGCCGTCGAATACAGTCGTCCATCGCATCGTTTATTGTCACACGGCGTTCAGGATGCAAGGCGCCACCCTATCGTCGTACCTGCAGCGTCCCAAACTGCCAATTGGCGCGCCAAGTCCCCGACTCCTCGCAAGTTACTGTCCTTTATATCGACGGTACAGGAAAATTTTATTATAAAGCCACAGCATGTTAATGACGATATTTTCTGCATCCGAGCCCAAAAATGCACCTCGTGTTTTACTAGTCATTCCCATCGACGGTCTGTCGTTATCCCTCGATGATCCCTATGATTGTTCAATGCTTGCTTCTTTGACAGGATCCCATACCATGTTCACCATTTTCCCTTTGCTTGCAAGTCCGTTGCTGAATGCAGCTCCACATAGCCTTTGCATGGGAAAAGTTCCATGCTTTGGAGGACGAGCTGGTACACTTGTGTTCCATGATCTTTCTTCTCTCTGTCACTACTAAGAACCACTTGTGAATATATACAGTAAATACTGCTTGCCAAACAAATGGACAGACAACCTACAGTTTTGGCATGACTTCTACCTCGACAGCATCACCCTTATAGTCCTCGTGAGCATTATCACGGACTTAGTTAGGTGATGCAAAGTCTGGATCAGAGTGGTCTGGAATGGCCTGAGCCATGTCATGCAAGGGCCTTGAAGGAGGAGTACTTGATAGGAAGTGCTCAATGGAGAGAGTAACATCACTGGCTGATGGTCGACTTCCAGCTGCCAGCCAACAACATTCTATGAATTTCCAATGTTGATCCTCGATTTGGTGCCTCACTGGCCGAGCAGGTTTGTGACCCCTCATCAATTGCACAACTACAGTAGCATCTGCTAGAACTTCTGCCCATGGTTGCTGTCCAGATAGTACATCAGCAAATTGTCACTTATGTCACAGGGTCTGGCTAATTTCACAGCTGCGACAGCCGTGACAGCCGGCCACAGCAATTAGC
>JBBPUA010000818.1:0-12124 GCA_038094355.1 Afroboletus lepidellus | reverse complement strand
AAATTCCAATATTGGAGCTGATGGAATAGATTCACGGCTTCCAGAGAGTTGCTGTGTCTTAGTGGCTCACACTGTAGAATCAGTTCATATCATATTTACTAATCTGATTACATTTCGAGCTACATTTAGAGGGACTTACAATGTTGGAAATCCCGGTGTGTCAAATGGTACTGTAAACCCACTGGTAGTCGCAGGTGCGTCCGACTAAGTTAGAATCTCTGATGCAACACCGTGTCTTTCAAGTCGGGACTCTGACATTCACACGACCCTTTCAAGAACATGACTCAAGTCTCAAGCCCTTCCCACTTTACTACGCTCGACCACAGAACCGCGAATACAAACGCTCCCGTCAACTTCTTCACGGGTCTCTTCCTCCCAGTCTTCAGAGATACTTACATTTGGCGATGCACATATAAACAGGGATCTGTGTCACGTACGAAGGATGCGGGCGATTATCATTCCGTCAACCTTTCGATCATGATCGGAGACGCACTATTCATTCCACAAGTTCCGCGGTAACAGGTACCCCACCCACAACGTTAACCCGACCATGGCCAGCATCACCCAATACGCGAGATTGACTCCCGCAATCGCAATGTGTCTCTCGATGCTGAACGAAAGGGCAGACAGAACAACTGCGGGACTGACTGAGCGCATGACAGACACGACGGTTTGTGCAACGCCATTCGTTGCGCCGAGCGAGGCTTTGTTCGGGGCGGCAGCACCTATAAACATGAACGAGAGCGCTATCCGACCGTGCATCGTCAGAATAGGGCGCCTCGTTACAACAGGTTGACTCACAGAAAGAAAAACTGGCAAACATAAACAAGACCAACTGGAGTCCCACAAGGAACCAAACACAATAACCCAGGTCGTATGTACGTGCCACCGTATTGATCGCCGGGAAGAGTGCTATCATAGGGATGCATAAAGAAACAGATATCAAAAACAATCTTTTGGCACCGAGCCAGTCATGCATCATAGCGAAGAATAGCCACTGAATAAATCCATTCGATATCCCGAATAGAGCCAAAATGATTCCAATTGCGGGCGGTGCAAGATCAAGACCCCCCATTTCGATGGGTATCGTGTAGAAGACTGGTACAATCGCACGGAAGGCCATATCGATGAGGGAAAATGTAGCATAGCTCCCAGTTGCAATGAGAACTGGGCGAACGAGAAGGGCACGCAAGGGTATCTGTTCTTCCATTGATTCTGGTACTCCGTCATGCGAGACTTCATAGATCTGTCTGTCCGGTTTTTGCTTTTGGCCAAGAAAGTATTGCATTGGCGTTATTCTGGGTTTCGTAGTCTAATCGAAAACAGTGGGTATTGTTTCCTTTGATTCAGATCACGTCACTTGCCTCCTTCAGAAATAGAAAGGCGATAATCCACGAGAGTGCCGTGACGGTTGCTGAGACAGAACAAGGCAGAAAGTATGGGTATTCCTTGAGAAACGCAGAATCGCCAAAGATACGTGGAAATCTTTCTGCAGGCCTAGCTAGAGATCCACCGATCAGTGGACTCGAGATCCATTCAGACGAAAGAGTGGATACGAAAGGAATGAGAAAAGACAAACCCCACGGTTGTACCAAGCGACCAAGTAATGGGCAAAATGCCATACGCCTGGGCGATATTTGTAGGATCCGTAATTTCGATCGTCATGCTCTTCATTACACCAATGTTCCCGTTGAGGGCCCCATTCAGACATCGACTGCCAACATTTATTAGCTCCTTCAAAGAGCAAGGCATGCCGGCTTTCCCTTACCTGAGAACGAGACCCCAGAATGATTTAGACAATCCAAAGCACCACATCGACGCCGAGAGCCCGAAAAGTCCCGTCAAGAGTACAGGTCTGCGGCCGATTTGGTCTGATGTCCGGCTCCAGTGGAACATCGTGCACGCCTCAGTTAAAAAGAATAACGCGTGCTAGCACGGAAAATTTAAATGCATAAGGTCGACAAAGTCCATAAGCCACGAACCATCAGTCCACCATAGTACCCAACGCGAGAATCTTCGCCATCAGTGACACCAGTATCCTTGATCAGCTAGGCGAGAGGTGGATGAAACTCTAATTCATGTGAAGAGCGTATAGCATCAAACTCGTACCTGCGGAAGGAACGGTGCTATCACCTGCGACGTTATTGGTTCTGACACTTGAAGCAACAACAATATGGAGAACTGCCGCCAAGGGAGCGGCGTCCTCTGTTTCCTTGGATTGCTTTGCTGAGGATCTTGAGGTTGGTCGCGTAAAAGTGGTGTCTCCTCGTCCATTGTCTGTGGCATGCTAGTCGACGTATCATAGATAAGGTACGTGTTCGGGACCCGCGATAGCGAATATTCGTACCTCGGGAGGCAAAGATATCCGGTCCTGCAGCTGGGGTCACAAAATAAACCACACCCCGTTGAATCGCAGCTCACCCACGGAGGATGGAAAGGGTATATGCAAGTACTGGACTTGCCAGGAGGGCCCACGAGGTCCAGGGTTTTCGACCACGCGGATTCCGATCAGATTTGCGAAGTCAACCATGGAAGCAACCGGCATGCAACCCCGGGTTCAGCGATTTGTATTGCCCGTCACGTTTCGAGGTACCCGAGGGCACCTAGAGCGGAATGCGGGGTCTGAGTGGACCCGTGATGAAGATGGACTCTTTCATCCTCCTTCTGACAGCTGACACCGTCAGTGTGTTCCCAAGTCATTGATGCGGACGGCGAGGTCGCATGTGGCGTATAAGTGACACGAGAAAACACGTTCCTAGTAGTACTTATCCTACTAGACGAATATGGTACATCTTCACATCCTCCTATCCCATACTCATACCCTTATGGTCAACGAATGACATCAAACCCACTGGTAGTCACAGATGTGGATGACTCTGGCACTAACACACGACTCGAAAACTCCCTGCTTTGCTACACTCGACCAAGGAACCACGAATACAAATAACTCTCGTCAACTTCTTCACAGATCTTCGGACGGCCAGATCGTTGGACAGCCAGATAGTCGAACTCCGGTCTGAGCGATGACATAACGGCGTCTGTGTCGCGTGGTAATTATCATTCTGTCAACTTTGGATCACAATCGAAGACGTACTATTCATTCCACAAGTTCCGCGGTAACAGGCACCCCACTCGCAATGTCAACCCGACCATGGCCAGCATTACCCAGTACGCAAAGTAGCCTCCCATAATATGCTCCTCAATACTGAGCGAAAAGGCAGAGTTGACAGCTGCAGGACCGACAGCACGCATGACAGAGACAACCATCTGTGCAATGCCGTTCGTTGCGCCGATCGATCCTTTATTCGGTGCAGCAGCGCTTATAAACATGAATGAGACCGCTGACGGAACGTGCGCTATTAGATTTGCCACCTCATCGCAACTTACTGACTCACCGAAAGAGAAGTTCGCGAATGTAAACAGGGCCAGTTGGAGTCCCACAAGGAACCAAACACGATAACCGAGGCCGTATGCACGTGCTACCGCATTAATAACCGGGAACAGTGCAATCATAGGTATGCACAAAGAAACAGATGTCAAAAACAACTTTTTGGCCCCGAGCCAGTCGTGCATCGGAGCGAAGAATAGGCATTGAATGGTTCCACATGACATCCCGAGCAGCGCCAAGATGATTCCGATCGTAGGCGGTGTAAAATTGAGACCACCGATCTCCACGGGGATCGCATAGAAGACAGGTAGAATTGCACGAAAGGCCACCTCAATAAGGGAAAACGTAGCATAGCTCCCGGCTGCAACGAGAACCGGGCGAACAAGCAGAGCACGAAAAGGTAACTGTTCGTCCGTTGTTTCAGGTGCTGGTCCATCATGCAAGACCTCAGAGGGCCCTTGGACGGGTTTTGACTTTCGGCCTCTGACGATTCCACCGAAAAAGTATTTCATCGGCGTCATTTTGACCTTCGTAGTCTGAATGAAGGCATTAAACATCATTTAAGCTCAATTGATTCAGTTGGAATGACAGTGACGGACCTCCTTCAGAAACAAAAAGGCGATGAGCCATGAGAGCGCGGTGACGGTGGCCGCGACAGAACAAGGCAGGAAGTATGGGTATTTCTGAAAAAATGCAGAATCACCAAAGATATGTGGGAATCTTTCTGCAGGCCTAGCTAGAGCCCCACCGATCAGTGGTCTTGAAACAATTTAGCACGAAAGAAAGGATGCGAAAGGAATGGGGAAGGACAAACCCCACGGTCGTTCCAAGGGACCAAGTAATGGGTAAAACACCATATGCTTGGGCGATATTTGTAGGATCCGTAATTTCGATCGTCATGCTTTTCATTACGCCAATATTCCCGTTAAGAGCACCGTTTAGGCACCGACTGTTAATATTCGTGAGTTTTTTCTAAGAGCAAGGTATCCAGTTTGCTGCTACCTGAGGACGAGACCCCAGAATGTTGTAGACAGCCCAAAGCACCACATAGATGCTGAAAGTCCAAAAAGTCCAGTCAGGAGCACGGGCCTGCGTCCGATCTGGTCTGATGTACGACTCCAGTGGTATATTGTGCAGGCCTCAGTTAAAAAGAATAACGAATGCTAGTATCCGCAAATTAAGCATTCGAACATGCGATAGAAAGCATAGCCGACAAACCATAAGACCGACATAGTACCCAATACGCGAATCTTTGCCACCAGTGACGCCAATATCCTTGATCAGCTACGCAAGAGCAGATTAGACCCTAACGCAAGCAAAGAATATACACTCGTACCTGGGGAAGGAACGGTGCTATCACTTGCGACGTTATTGGTTCCGACACTTGAAGTAACAACAGTATGGAGAATTGGCGCCAAGGAAGCGGCGTCTTCTGCTTTCTTGGATTGTTTTGTTGAGGATTTTGAGATAAAAGTGGCGCCTCCTCATCCATTGTCTGAGGTATGCTACATAGTCAATGCAGATGAGGTACGTGTGAGTTGAGTTCTTCGGTGGCGACAATAGCAAAGGATCTCACCTTAGTTGGGATGAGTGGCAAAGGGAGATCCTGCTAGCAGCACCCTGCTGGGCGAATATCTGCTATTTAGCGTCTGGCGAAACGACTACACTCGGAGTCGCAGGTGTCAAAAAGAAAACAGTCTGCGGGGGCTGGGAAAGCCCACAAATCCCAGGGTTCCCGACCGTGCGGGCCGCCGTGATTTCAATCACATTTACAGAGTCAACCATGGAAGGCAACTGATTGTCATCATTGAAATATTGACGCCCAACTCCCTGGCAGCTTCTCCGCTCGCATTCGGCCCGAACTCGGGTTAGGGTTAAGCTCTATTATTCGTCACATTTCGAAATTCCAGTGGGACCATGGAAGATGGACACTCTCATCATCCTTCCAGCTGATAGTTCCCGGGTCACTGATGCAGACGAAGAGGTACATACCATCTTTACAGTCTCGTCGCCACCCTAACATGATCCAAGATCTTCTTGCTCTACTCGGCACTCAACCAAGCAGCCACGAGCCTTGTTGGCCCTGATGGGTTCCGTGGGCTAGGCCACATAGATTCTCGGAAGGATACCTTGAGCATCCAATTTGAGCTTCAACCGCCTTCCTCGACCAGCCCGCCATTACCCGCACAGAAACCGAGACGTGAGCGAAAGAGGCCTTCAAAGGAAAGCTCGAAGCGGATCATGATGATTGAAATCGAAATCGCACAGGATCCGACTGCACTACGCAGTAGGCACGGTGATACGGGTAGCGTGGTCTGGCGAGCAAGGTGAGGTTTAGCGACGCTGTTGGCTAGTCTCCCACGCTGACACGCGCACGAGCAACAAGCACAGAACTAGCAAAGGTCATCCTACAGCAGCACTTCTTCTCATCCGACTCGCCCGCCTTCAATACAGATCAGCTCGCAGAATCTCACTGCTTGGAGCTAGGGTTAGCACCATCGTTCTGTATCATTTCCCCTTGCAATTAAAGTGTTTCCCGCGCTAAGAGCAGGTACAGGGCTTCTCGGTCTCGCACTGGCACCCATTGTCCGCACTTATACCATCACGGACATCAAACCCCTCCTGGCGCTCATTCGAAAGAATGTCTCTCTGAACTTACCCGGATGGCACAATAAACACAAATCCCTGGGCAGCACAAATTCTAATATCACGGTCGAAGAACTGGATTGGCTTGCCCTTACTTCTCTTCCACCTGGAAGCCCAGCGCGCGCGCGTTATTGTCCCACACCCAAAGTCTCTTCTGCCTCAAAGTCAGAATCCACCAATCACGTTCCATGGGACATAGTTTTCGCGGTCGATTGTATATATAACCCCTCGCTCCTTCCCGCTTTCGTCGGTACCATAGACGCCGTCTCCACCGCCGGGAGAACATGGGTTCTGGTGGTGGCAGAGCTGAGGCAAGAGGATGTTTTACGGGAGTTCTTGGATCTGTGGTTGAAGCAGGCGAATGGGAAGTGGGATATCACGCGGGTCGAAGGTTTGCTAGACGCCTACTTTGTCGTGTGGGCTGGACGGAAGCGTCTAGACCAGTTGTAGATTGGAATGCTGACAATCCACACGACGTCATTGTTTCCCAGAGCTTCGACGATCAGTCTCCCGATTGGAATACTGGCCGTAGAGGGCTATCATTCCTTAGTCAAGCCCTTCTAACACACAACCGCAGGAACGGTCGGCAAAGCCATCACGGTCGCGAATATTCCTCGGACTGATTACATGTACGCCTCCGCAGTTCAATCAGTTAGGAGCTCCTTGACAAAGCACTCCAATTCGAAGACCACATTCATTTCTGCCCCTCTTCGCTATTTCGTTCCTCGCCGCGATGCACTCTTCTGCTTTCCTCATCTTTGCAAGTTTGCTATCCTCTTTGCAGTCCGGGTTCGCGGTTCCCAATCCATCAACTTTCAGCCAGTCCATCACACTTTCGAAACGACAACTGACCACACGTAGTGTCGAAGACTGGGGCGCTTGGGCCAAGAACGAGCGCGAAGCTCTTGAACTCAAGTATGGTGGCTCTTCACCCTCGAAGAGGGGCCAAGGCACGAATTTGTACGGTCCGTCCTCCAACGCTGATACTACGCTTACGCTTTTTCGCAGGATGACAAATCAGAATACTGACTCGAGGTACAAAACCAGCCTGGATAGTTTATTGTTTCTGACGTTTTCTGGTCAGCTACTTTGGTTCTCTCGCAATCGGGACACCACCCACCTCGTACTATGTCAGTCTCGATACCGGTTCGGCGTGAGTCGACTCCACCCCTATCTTTTGTTCGGTTGTCTGACTTTCGGTTAATTCAGAGATCTATGGGTGGCAGACGTCAACTGTGAGCTCGGTTGCCCCGCCAACGTCCCTCCATACAATGCGGCATCGTCCTCGAGCTCCCAGAACCTTTCCCAGCCATTCTCGGTAACCTATGGCAGTGGCCAGGTCGCCGGCAATCTTGTTTCTGATATCGTGCAAATGGCCGGATTCTCGGTCAACAACCAGTCGTTTGGTGCCGTCACGCAGGCTTCGCAAGGAACTTTGTCGGCTCCAGTGTCTGGGTTGCTGGGTCTGGGTTGGCAGAGCATTTCCACCGCGGGCGCTTCGCCGTTGTGGCAAACGTTGGCCAGTCAAGGGGCCTGGACCGACCCTGTGATGGGCTTTCAACTTACGCGGTATGTGCTTCATTTGATCATCCCAGATTTTCTTACAATGCCATTGTAGTTTCCTGAATGACACGAATGCTCGACCATTGGAACCAGGCGGAAGCTTTACGATGGGTGTGTGCAGATTCATCTATGATCGATCCAATTCACTCACTGCACGCTTTACAGGATTCATCAACTCAAGCCTGTATACTGGTGACGTCGACTATCGAAATCTGGTAATGAGACCAAGTTACTGGACTCTCCCTCTCACTCGTCAGTATTGATTACTGTTCAGCGTGACATTGTCGCTAAATGTATCCTGTAGAACTGACTGTCCAAGGGAATAGCCTCTCACTTCCTTCTGGATCTGGATCCTATGCTGCAATCGATACCGGAACCACGCTCGTTGGAGGTCCTTCCAGTGTGGTTCAGAACTTGTACGCGCAAATTCCCGGTGCCCAACGTGGAACTGGCGATTGGCAGGGCTACTGGACCTATCGTACGTTCCTCATGCATCTGATAAAGGCTTATATTTAGGGAATGTCGACAGCGTGCAGCACGCAAGTCAACATCGCGATGTCGTTTGGTGGGCCCAGCTGGCCTATAAGCCCGTCCGACTTCCGACTCACCCAAATTGGCCAAAACACATGCGTCGGCGCCTTTTTCGCTCCCAATGTCGGAGGCAATGCTCCAAACTGGATCGTCGGCGACACGTTCCTCGTAGGCAATCCTTTTCGATCGTTCCCGTTTCAGTTTGGCTGATTGAGGGTGTACAGAAAAACGTGTACTCGGTGTTTAGGTATAGTCCGCCGTCCGTGGGGTTCGCAGCACTTTCTGGGACTGCACTGGCCATGAATGGTGTGAACGCACCACCGCCGTCGGCGACAATTGGGTCTCCCGCGGCAACCGTTACTGCGTCCGGAAATGCCACAAGTGGTGGAGCCATCTGGACGTCGGGTTCGACGCTGAATCCCCTGTGGGTGGCTATTGCCAGTGTGGCTTTTAGCGTTGTCTTGTGAAGGACTTTGACTACCGCATCCATCAAAGTGTAGCACTTAGTCTTCATGGTATTTATGGTGATCTAATCATATCAACGTACTTTCATGGCAGGCATGGACAGTGAAAAGGGAATAAGATTTAGTACAGTATGATATACAGCCTAAGTAACCAAGAGCGAAATGAATCATGAATCTAGCATTTACGAACGCTCTCCGCGAAGCCGCCGTGCAAGAGCAAGATCCTTGGGCTGAATGGTGACACGCTTGGCGTGGATGGCAGCCAGGTTGGTATCCTCGAACAACGAGACGAGGTATGCCTCTGCAGCTTCCTGTAATGCCATGACAGCAGAAGATTGGAAGCGGAGGTCAGTCTGCAAGTCTTAGTTAGCATGAATCGCAGAGATGAACAAGCAACTAGCCTTGAAGTCCTGTGCGATTTCACGGACGAGACGTTGGAAGGGCAACTTGCGAATGAGCAACTCGGTCGACTTTTGGTACCGACGAATTTCACGAAGAGCCACTGTTCCGGGGCGGAAGCGATGAGGCTTCTTCACACCACCAGTCGTCTGCGGGACCGTCAGTCTAAAGCAAGTTGACGCCCAAGGTCACTTACATTGGCGGAAGCGGTTTTGCGGGCTGCAGACTTGGCTGCGAGTTGCTTACGTGGGGCCTTGCCTGGACTCGGTTGAGTACGTGAAGCTCAAGTAGAGTTGTCGACTTACCACCGGTGGTCTTGCGAGCGGTTTGTTTGGTGCGAGCCATTGCTTATGGGCGGTAGTGGTAGTGGTGAGAGATGGTGGTGTGCCTCTGCACATTTGACCTGCTCATATTTAAGTTGGAGCGTCGCGTGGTCACGTGGAGCTCGCGCTTCCACCGATCAACAAATCGTTTGTGGAAACGTGACACAGCCACCACGTCGGACATATATAGCGGCGCGGCGCAGTCCAATGACCACCATATCTCTCGCCTTCACTGCGAATATAACCACCTCACTCACACTTTCTCCACAACACTCGCACTTGAAAAATGTCTGGCCGTGGCAAAGGTGGCAAGGTGAGCTAGAAATGGACCTGGGTTGAGCTGGTCGTCTGACCTCGAGGACAGGGTCTCGGAAAGGGCGGTGCCAAGCGTCACCGCAAGATCCTTCGTGACAACATTCAGGGTGAGTGGCCGGTTAGATTTGGGTGGGCGGTTGTATTGACGAATCACCAGGTATCACAAAGCCCGCCATTCGTCGTCTTGCACGTCGTGGAGGTGTGAAGCGTATCTCTGGTCTCATCTACGAAGAGACCCGTGGTGTCCTCAAGATCTTCCTTGAAAACGTTGGTCCAAATGGCTTCATTGTCGGACCAAGTGTTGACGATTCTTGCAGGTCATTCGCGACTCAGTAACATACACTGAGCATGCCAAGCGCAAAACTGTCACCGCTCTTGACGTTGTGTACGCTCTCAAGCGTTCAGGGCGTACCCTCTACGGTTTCGGTGCTTGAAATATCCTTGGTTTTTGTAGTCCTGTTGTATCTTATCTGTACTATTGTAATTCAATTTCCTTCTGGCGCATCGAAGTGTACTATGCTCTCACCCCGGGAAGTAAAGACTACGATTTATTCATGATAACTTTCATGGAAAATGGTGATGTGCACTTATAAGAAGTCAGAAATCTGTCATTAATTGCCCGTCCTCGTGCATAGTACCATATATATATTTCGGTAGTACCATACTCATACATAACCACAGGTGGGTAGATTAGCGCATCAAACGGGAGGTCTAGAAGGGGACATCAACACCCAGGGATACCCATGAGTACCATTAAGAGGTGGAAAGGAGGCACGAGCGGTCGGACTCGAGAGGATACAGCGAGGGCGAGAAGCGAGGGTTCAAACTCGAAAGGGGGCGACGGAGTGGAAAGACTGACAGACAGGCTTGTAACAATATGCCTGGGCCGAAAGTTGAATGAGCCTGAATGCCCACCTCTTGTCCCGACTATTCATTTGTTGTTCCCCGCCTAGTGCAACCAAGAGGGCACAATGGAAGGGAGTCGGACATAATGGGGCCGAAAATCGAGTAGTCTGCTAAGGACAGACGGGAGCGACAGATGGACAGTGGCGCATGGTCGTGTTTACCCGGCGGCGAAAATCCGCAGGCACGATTATATAAGCCACGTCATCCTATATCGACGCGTCACATCCACCCAATCACAGTCAATAGAGCTCACCAAAAACCACAGGGAAGAAGCGTGGGAACTGTATTGGACATTGACAGGCATACGATGTAATGAGCTTGGTGGTGGTAAGGAGAGAAGCGTGAGTTGGTCGGAGTCTGAAATCCTTCGCGCATTTGCGGCACAACGCGGATGGTGAAAGTCCGGCTGGTGATAGGGTGATCAATCGAGTGGCCAATAAGATGAGGGCATATTCCAAGACACTGGCCCTAAGGGCAACACCGAAAAACAGTCACCACTCCGCATCCTGGAGTCGATTCTGGGTACTTAGTATGGTTCAGAGTTGTGACCTTTGCTACAGAGGTTGGCCACTCTAAACTGAAACTATGCACAGCATCTCGCCTTTTCTGATTCTGCATGATACATGTGTATCCATTCTTTTGGCAGAGTGCGAAGAAGGGCCTGTTGTCAGTGTTGAATTGCTGTTGAATCAATGCATGCCGAGCCCAGTCGAAGCGGAAACCGAATATGTTCGCTGCAGCTGAGTGCGGAGTCGGGTGACACCTCCGTGACATTTCATGACACTTTGTGACTGGCCAACATGTATGGGTTTTCAAGTTATCTGGGTTGGAAGGGCTGGATATGACGTTCGGATGTATGGTTGAACGATTATGGGTTATCGCTGAGTCGAGTTGACTGTGCCCATGGATAAGAAATTGTATGTTAGTAGTGGTGATACAACCACCCAATCCGCTGAAAAAGCCCGTAATAAAAACTGGAAAGGCTACAAAATGAACTGCCTCGGACCGGACGCTGTGGCTGGTTAGCCTGTGCCTAGTCTACACACCCTTGTACCTAGCTCCAAGTACGCCGCAGTCTTAAAATGGCGACACCAGATAAATACCCACATTGAACAGCCACGCATGTCCACAGCACCCTGGAGTCATGCCATACGAGGTCGGGCATGGATGACCGCCAACGTCGTCCTGACCTCAACTCGAAAGCCATCTCAATCCACGTCGGATGCGACAGACCGAGACCCTGCGGCGTTCTGGTGCCTTGCCCTGCCAGTTATGTAAAATTTCGATTTCAGCTCTGTCAAGGCTCGACGATCTTCAGCAGACACGGAAATACACAAGCGCCGCGATCTCCTCCGATGGCGTAGCATCAAAAAGCAGGGGAGCTGGAACGAACGCCATCCCCTGCTCTGCCGCGGCGGCGTGTTCCTAGTGCTGGCCCCCTTGCTTCAGTGATAAACGCGCATCGCGCGCCGTCCAGTCGGGTCGCCGTCGACAATTACAAATGTGCAGTGTGTAAATCTCGGCAGACAAACATACTTACTATCCCTGGACCTCTGCCATAGTGATCGCTCAGCCACCTCGACCTCCAG
>JBBPUA010000817.1:0-12129 GCA_038094355.1 Afroboletus lepidellus | reverse complement strand
AAACGATCGCGAACAGCCTGAAGGCCGGAAAAAGGTGGAAAATCTATGCGAAGTTGGTTTTCGCATTTCATGATGATGGTAATTCCCGTGGTGTCCATGGGATCCAAAAGGTAGAACGTCTGCACAGTTGAATTTTCCGATGTGTGTTGGTGATGTCACATTATCATGATCATTAGCGCGCTTTTTGTCGTGGTAGTTGCGCCCCCGCAGGGTTGCAGTCATGTTGTCATGTCATAATGGCCTTGTGTTCATTGATGTATGAAGTTCACATTTGCGAATTTGACTTCGCTGATCCGACTTCGAATTTTAGTAAATGGAACGTGAATTTGGGTGTATGACATGCGCAAGGACAAACCCTTAGTAAAGAGCAAGGCGTAGCATTCGTGAAATAATGTAAGTAGGTGCAAGTCTAATTACTAGATCCATAGCCAGGAGCGTCGTGCATTACTGTCGTTCAAAGAGCGTGCAGTCCCAGCGGGCCCCCCAAGGAAGCGAGGTAAGATCAACCCCCATACCACTCAACTCCATACGTCCAACAACATCCGTGATCTTTCCTTGAGTAACTTGATCTCTGCGGCGCCCTCTACTTCTGCGCTCCCTCCCTTAGCTTCCCCGAGAATCCGCATGAGCACCTCCTCTACGGCTTTGCTCATCGATTTTGCGTCACCGCAGATGTAGATGTAACCCTTGCCAACGAGAATAGCATCCGCAATGTTCTTGCGATCTTCCCACATCAAGTCTTGCACGTATATCTTGCTCCCGTCTGGCTTGAAAGGAGGCTCGCGAGAGAAAGCGCACTGCAGCTTGAACTTGCCCATGAGGTCTTCTACATACTTCGGCCATTCCTCAGCATACAAGAAGTCCTCGGTAGACTTGCGACAACCATAGAAGAGTGAGATGGTACCCCACTCCTTCAGCGCATCTGGTCCATTTTTCTCGATCGTGCGCTTAGCGAGCGCGACTCGTTCTTGCACGAAACCGCGGAACGGAGCAACGCCCTGACATTAATCAGAAAACGGTCCGAATATCGCCCATTCTACAAGACTCACAGTACCAGGTCCTACCATGATCACAGGACTCTTGGGGTTGGTGGGCAAGCGGAATGTCGAACGTCGCACATGAATAGGAACCTTGTAAATGGTGTCTTCCTTGTAAGCTCCGCGGGGTCCGTCGATAGCGTAGGAAGGCAGGGACGCGACACACTCTCCGTTTGCGGCATGTTTGATATTCAACAAGAAGTTCGTGCCAACGCCATAGACAGCACGCGCCGAGGACAAAGAGTTGGGGACGGAGTCGTACTTGAGAACCACAGCAGTAACATGGATCGTCGTAGGATGAAGCTTGGGACTGGAAGAGATCGAATAGTAGCGAGGTTGCAGACGAGGGATGGAGGAAACAATGATGTCGAAGGGAATGGACCAAGCCGTTGTATTTTCAGTGGTGGGGGTAACCGAGATATCATTTCCGGCGGCAAGCTGAAGCACCTCTCCGAGCTTGAAGCATCCATTCGTGACAACCACAGCGTATTCTTCCTTGTCGCTGCTCAGCTTTTTTAGGAACGCCTCAGCCTGTGGGGACGGTGCAAACTTTGAGAAGACTCCAAGCATTTGACGACCTGCAACCGCGCTGATATCAATGTAGTGGCGAAGCACTGCGCCATAAGTGGTGGGGACGGGGAAAGGAACCTTGGCCAAGGCTGGATCGAGGGAATCGATATTAATGACGGTATCTTTCTTATCTCCGAGCCCAAGCACACAAAGTAAGCGTTGGACCTCGACATCAGGGTTGGATGGCCAGACGCCGACGTGGTCACCATGCTGATAAGCAATTCCAGAGCCTTCTATGTTGAATTCCATGTGGACGCAATTCCGATCCGTGCCGACCTTGAAGAGTTCACGAGATGCCGAAACAGGTGATGCGTACGGGTTCTTGGCATCGTGAATGCCCTTGGTCTTAGTCAAAGCCCGCACCGAATATTCACCTAGCAGGCGATTAAGCATCTCAAGCGCAAGCGGAAGTATAATACTTACCAAGGTAAACCTTCTCCGAAGGATGCGACTCGAGTTCCGTGACGGTAAAGTCGGGGGAATCACCACCCTGACCCTCCTCAACACCCATAGCATCAGCAAAGGATTCCCACATGCCATCCTTCCACGCAAGGTAATCTTCTTCCATGCTCTTGTCGTCATCACCTTCGCCACGTTCGCCGATCCGAACAGCACCCATCTTGGTCAGCTCGGTATCGACGTTGCGACCGATGGCGTTATAATGTTCGTAGGTCTTGTTGCCAAGAGCAAAGACGACATACTTGAGACCTTCCAACTTGTGTTCGCCATTGGTGAACTCAAAGGACGAATCCGTCAAGTTCTGCATGAGTTGCACAGCATTGTCGGTTGGCTCGCCCTCTCCATATGTAGCCATGACAAAGAAGACGCAGGAATCCTCTGGAATTTGGTCGAGGTTCTCGAAGTCATACTCCTCAGGGTCACAAACTAAAGATGAAATCCCGAACTTGGATTTTGCCTCCTTGGCGAGACGAATAGCATATTCTTCGGCAGTACCTGTCTGCGAGCCATAAAAAATGACAATGCGCTTTTTCTAAAGGGCGAACAAGTCAGTCGAGGTTACGAGAGAGAGGCCACAGATCTTACCCCCTCCTTCATTTTAGCAACGAAGTCCCTTGGATTACTGTGTCCATTGGAGGTTTTTGGTAGAGCAGCAGGGACGACTTTCTGTTTGGAAGAGAAAATTTGATCACGGAAGAGATAAGCTCCAGCGAGGACTACGCCGAGGACGACAATAGCAACATCCGAGCTGGACGCGGCAGGCATCGTTGGAGTACAAGTTGAACCAGAAGGACCTATAGGATAGAGGGGGCAGCGACCGAGCGGAGGACAGGAACTCCCTCGCGAGGAAGAGCTTATAACGAGCGCAGAAGACAAGAGCAAAAGCGAGTGGATGTGGTATTCAAAAGGGACGTGGCACTTTCCCACGCAACAATTCCGGTCTAAATTATTAATCGAATGAAATGGGGATAAGGGTAAACAACTCTAGGCGAGACGTGTCGCAAGCGTTTCGTTGGCGGACAAGAAGTGACAAGGTCAGAAGCGGGATCCAGGATACCCACGTCGTGTGGGGGTCTGCGATTTATATATACATAAATGTAACCTTCCGGGAACTTCGGATGCGCCGGCCAATTTTGCTTACGACGTCGCTATCACGCAACCGCCCCCTGCGAGACTCCGACGGCAACAGTGCCCGCCGACTGCTTGATGCCGCCATAACTGCGCTCGCCAACACCGCACTCGGGGCGAACGCGCACCTTTGAGGCAGTGCGGTAAGCATGTCTCAGACCCTCCCGGTGACACGCTCCCACAGTGGCGGTGGCGAGAGCTACCTGATGATCGCTGTGCACGTGCGCTGATACTTGGCGCAGCATCGGAGCAAGTCCATCAGCACCGGTACTGTCTTTCCTGGGACCACACGAGACTTGCCATGCGTACGTTTCACCATTCTGAGTTGTAAAGCCGCCACAGTTAGAGGCCATTCAAGTGGTGAATCATATACGTTACTCTACCGGATGTCCTTGCATATCCGGATCATAATCTACATTCTTGTCGCTGGCCAGATACAACCAAGCGACTTCAATAGAAAGCACGCAACAAACGGTGAACCAGATAATGGAGTAAAATAGGTACCATCGCCAATGCATCTGTCATTATCTAGGTCAAAATGACGGCGCATTTCAATGCCAGTGGCTCAAATTGGGAAACCTCAGCGTGTTTGAAGCGTGCATTAACGATGCAGACAGATCAACACTAAGAGTATGGAGTGGCATTTGCGCCCAGCGGCCTCAGAAACCACTAAGAGCACCTACTGGCAGGACATGTCAGTGACGTCGGTCTCTGAACCTATTCGGAACCCTAACCTTAGAAGAGGGTTACGACCACTGACACGTAGACTTGGTGGTTTACGGAATTCCACAGTCTGCACTCAATTGCATCCACTCGCCCAAGGCATTTAGAATGACCCTGCTAAGGCCTGTCTTTGTTTCCTTCCACTGTATTCCAGATCTTAACAGAAATTACAGGCTCGGTCTATGTGTAACAGGCGTGTACGCCATGTTTCTCGTGAGGAGTCGTCCATTATATTTCTGGGGAATTCAACTAATGTAAAACTACGATCAGCTCTGGGCCATCGCACAAGAGCGACGTACGATTATTATTGAATTCTTCAGAACTGCCACACTGATTCCACGCGCGTAGTGTCCGTCCCATTCCAGTCTATCGATGGAAAATCTACCCACAAGTTCAAATCAGCATTATTCCTCGGGACGTGCCAGAGCTTCCTCTGTTCCTTGTCTGCTTTTTGCTACATATACATTCGCAGAAAGTCAGGCTCGTCCCTTTTTTCCCTTCTTGGCCTCGATATCCCCACACCCATGCCCAATGGGTCGTCCAAAGCAAACGGAGCTATGGATATTCGCTCTTATCGCAAACACCTTCTCCTCGGCTATCTGCATTGCTCCAGTTTCATTGCCCTGGCAGCTCCGTTCGGCTTCGCCGCGCTCTCGTACATCACATACCCGACCATGGTGCTCGGAAAGTCCTGCAAGCTCGTTCCAGTCATGCTTATGAACTTTGTTCTCTATCGACGCAAGTTCGCCCCACACAAATATCTCGTAGTCGCATTGGTTACGACTGGTATTAGCGTGTTCATGTTCTTTGGCAACGAGAAACCTTCTAAGGCGACATCGACGTCTGACGTGGCGCAGTCTCCTTACTTACAGCTCATCGGTGTCGCTTATCTACTCTTCAACCTGATCCTCGATGGCGCGGTGAACTCGACGCAGGACGAGATCTTTTCCAGGTACAAGGTCTCAGGGCAGCAAATGATGTTCTGGATCAATGCATTCTGTACGGTGTTGACCACAGCTCTTGGAACGCTTCCGTTACCATATATTCCTGTCCTCCATCCCTCGTCTAGCGCGCAGAGCGAGTTCTCCAGCGCTTTGGAATTCATAAGGTCACACCCGTCGGTCGTCGTACCGCTCATCCAGTTTTCGCTTACGGGTGCGCTCGGCCAACTATTCATTTTCGAGACGCTGCAGCACTTTGGATCGTTGACCCTCGTGTCAGTACCGTTTTCCCGCTTGCTCTTCCTACTCTATATCTCATTTCATTTGCAGGACAATTACTCTTACCCGCAAGATGTTCACTATGATGTTGTCAGTCGTCGTGTACAACCACAAGTTAACTATTGGTCAGTGGTTTGGAGCAGCCATTGTGTTTGTTGGCATATCCGTAGAGGCCCTCGTAAAACGTAAAGGTATGATACTCGTCAACCCATTGATTGACAAGCATTGACACGCGCCACAGATATACATGCAAAGCAGGTTGTGCAGGAGAAGGAAAAGGCCAAGATCAAGTCGTTATAGACTAACATTATAGCTTTCCTGTCATCGAACACTTCATACCCCCATCGCAAGCCTGAGTACATATTCACGGCAGAAGTAGACAATCCGACTCATTTATACAGTATAATAATTACCGCGGACCGATCGATACACGAGCAACCATTGCTAGGGTCCGGTCGCCATCATCGCGTCATCGCCATTTTCGTCATCGTCAACTAGCACCCTCTTGCGGTCTTCTATTCTGTGAGAAATGTCAGGACGTATAGGGTCGATGACGGTGCAATATGAACCTCGAATCTTCTTCATCGTCCCTCTTCCTACGAGATACCACTCTTTCCATCGGTGCCGTGGGGAAGTTGGCGACCGCCGCCTTCGCCTTGTATATGGATTCGTACTCCTACACGGGTGATCGAAAGAGGCGAGGATCAGCGAGAATGACACCATTTCGTTGGCCAGGAAGTGATGTACTTTGATTTGCGTTAAGAAACCACCGTTTGGGGATATACAGTATCGCCGATTCTGTACCAAATGCAGAGCGTCTTCCCAGGACAGTTGACAATGCCGCATGACGAACATAACCACGAAAGCGGGGGACAATGAGATGCCACCTAGCGTACAGGATGGCAGCTATGAGCGGAGAACATAGGGGTCGGCATGATCGACACACCGTTGCAATGAACGAGAACTTTGCCACCCTGAGTTAGAGCCTGTTGAATGAAATGGTCCGCTCTACGTGAAACCGGTCCAACCTTAGAATACAAGAATCCTCAAAGGAACATGCTTACTCGGGAAATAGTCTGATGACGTTCTGCTCTTCGTTGTCTTCCACGTCCAACACCAAGTAGGTAAATTGATTAGGGAAGCGAGGCTTGACGGAAAATGCCTCCTTCTGATCTCTTATACAGACACTGAAAATAGGTATTGAGCATTCATTCGCCCTGCGTGCACGATGGCAAGTGGGCATCTCGAATGCCCGGCGTGGCGAGGTAGGCAGCTAGTCTACTATGACTCACATGTGAGTGACACTCAGAGATTTCAACATTTCGAGCGACTTGGAAGCTTGGAACGGGCCGAGCAGAAGACCAGGCAGTATTTCTTGACACTCTCGTCTCATCTCGTACCTAGACCGTCGTGAGTGGTAGCAACGACCAAGCGCGATTCTGACTTGCCTCCATTCTACGTCGCCGGGGCCTTGCACAAGATTCCTCAGGGTCTCGTCACTGAGGTTGAGTGCAGCCATGGGTAAAAAGGAAGAAAGAGGACGAAAAGAAACCAACAACCGCCACCGGATTTAGTGCAGGGGGGCAATTGACGGCTCGGAAGCCGTTGCGGAGTTCGGAGGTGGCTTGGATATGGACCAAGACGATGACATACCGTGAGGTCGGTTCGATCCCAGTGACACTGGCGGCTGACAGCGCAGGCCAGGACGCTCATCGACCACGGCGCACTATCTACCGAATCAGTGTTGCAGGAACCAAGGCGAATCCCATGCACTATAATCACAGGCTTCCTCGGCGCGGGGAAGTCGACGCTGTTGAGGTAAGATTATTACATAGCCCCGTTGTAATACCGACGGGATGCACAGGCGCATACTCACGGAGCGACATGGGTATCGCATCGCCGTAATCATGAACGAGTTTGGGGACACGGCCGTAAGTCCCTTACCTTGCGTCTCAAGCATGAATACCCATCACGAAGCAGAACATCGAAGGTTGGTCAATAGGCGGTCATGTCCCTCCACGTACTCATCCTCACTAATCTAGCAAAGGCCATCAATATTTCCTCTAGCGAGGACCCGATGGCCGAGAACTCGGAGGAGTTTCTCGAGCTGGCGAACGGGTGCCTATGCTGCAGTATCAAAGATGCTGGCATAGCTGCCATTGAGAAGTTGATGGAACGCAAGGGTGCATTCGACCACATCATACTCGAGACCACCGGACTCGCTGACCCCGGTGAGAATCATCATCGCTCATGTCTAAATCGAGTCGAACTTGGACAACACAGGTCCCATTGCTTCCATGTTCTGGCTAAATGAAGAATACTCCGCGGGTCTTCGCAAGCAAATATCGCTTGACGGCGTGGTTTGCGTGGTAGACGCACTGTTTGGCCAACAGGTGATTTCGGGCAGGAATCCATTGGTAGTTTGACCTCTGATCTAATAGCTGATTAGCAAATGGAGGAGGACAATTCAGTCGATGGAATCGGCGAGAGCCTCAGGTATGCTAGGTTTTCAGAGTACCCTACCTCAACTGACACCTCCGTGGCGCAGGCAAATAGCATGTTCGGATGTGGTTGTGTTGAACAAGGCCGACCTCGCATCAGACGAGAAACTCACCGCGACAGAGGGAATGATTTACAAAATCAATCCATCTGCGCCCGTTTACCGGACAGTACAAGCAAACATCGACCTAGGCCACATCATGGACATCGATGCTTATACAGGAGCTAGACAACTACAAAACGCCACCTATCAACCTCACCAATGCGGTGACGCTCCGAATGGTTGTCACTATCATGCTCGTATGGGCTCCGCCACGCACTATGAGCTTCGCGGAATATCTAGCCTTCAGTTATCCATCCCTCCCCTGACCCTTGATCACCTCGCCAAGCTTGAACGTTGGATTCAAAGGCTGTTGTGGCGATATGACGACCCTACTGATAGAGATCGCATGGAACATATTTTTGACCTCAGAGTGCTACGTTGCAAAGGACTATTCGTCTTGCAGACCGGGGAAGAATTCATGCTTCAGGGGGTACAGAACATGTACGAGATTACACCCGTAGAAGCGAGGGATGTGGTTGGGATTCCTGGCTCCGGAAAGTTGGTCTTGATCGGGAAGGGGCTGGATGATAACCTCCGCGAGAGCTTAGAAGCAATGTTGAGGTCATGACCGGGGTGAGATGAAAACTCTTTCGAATAGACTCCTTCATGATGTTCGAAGTTTCAGCAATCAAGGTGATATAGTAAAAAGGCGGCACTGCCTGTCTTCGCTCTGTTAAGCCCAAATATTTATGAGTTGATCAACTTGCGCCAATTTTTATTTCTATTATTAGAAAAAATGAATTATTTGTTAACTACCATTGACGTTGCATTGAGGCTCTAGAATCGCGCCATCAGTGCTTTGTCGCGTCTCAGCCCCCAAACAATACATACCGCAACGCATAAAGCGCCAGAATCCGTTTGAGGTCTCGAGTGACGCTAGGTGAGACCCATCGCCTCCTCCGGCAATCTAGCGACGCCGACTCCGCGCTGTCGTGGCGTCTGCTCTCGCATCTCGTCTTGACGCTCTTTTTGTTCGCGCATGCGTACCATGCTAGATAGCCATGCGAAGCGCTTTATTTCGTCCAGCAGGTGCTCGATCTAGCGGAGAGCGCGCGCGCCGGCCGTCATTACGAGTGCGTGCGTCCTACGTGGGGAAGTGCTGTTTGGACAGGGTGCACTACTAGTACAGTAGGCGATAGATGGGAAGCACTAGAGAGGGCTGGATGTCTCCTAGGAGGCGTATTGTGGATCGGTGCAGCAGACGTGCAAACACTCATGGAATGGCGTGTAAAGAGGAGCGGGTTGGGGTGGAGGAGCAAGATGGAGCGGAGAGGGGTCCGAGGAAACATTACGAGTTGGCGTGGAAGATGTTGGATGAGCTGGACCGACAGATCGTGTCGTTCGATAGCGGTGCGTGTTCGATCTCCGTCTTGCAGTCGTATGGGGTGATGGACATAGATAGGCGACGTAAATCGAGCCTCGAGCCAGCGGCCATGGGTACAGTGGTGCATGGTGGACAAGGCATGGTTACCGGGCTCTTGTTTCCATCGACACAGTGCGTCATCCTGGCTATCTTGTTTTCTTGCTCATGTGGGTAGTTTGGTTACTGAGAAATGGCAACCACGACGCCTTTAGGGATTTGGTTGAACGACTGATGGCGTTGCCGCCGTTTGCCGAGATCAAGGTGCGTTGCGCGTGAACGGTGCAACAGGGCGTTGACTTTTTGGAAAGAGGGAGCCTTTGCGATTAGGGGCAAGTTAACGCTGCACGCGTGTATGAATAATTCCACTTGGACATGTTTTTGAGTTCGTGAGTCACTGAGTTCAGTACGTATCATGTTTTTGGGATGGTGTTCCTTGGTATATTGATGGTTGTCCAGCGATCTCGCTCCCGATGGGCATGTCAAGAGAAAGAGGGACGCCAGTGGTTCCAGATATCTCAAGTGCCTCGATGATGTCGAAAATTTATTCTGGGCCGATCTTGCATTGACATCCCCAAGAGGCGCAGTGGCACATGTACACTTAGCGTCACCTCACTTGGTAGGGCGAGCGTGGATGCAGCTACTCGTCTGTGTATGTAAGTATGTGACACTGTGCTACTCGCGTTGCGTGTAACTGACATATCATTTATAGATGCATCCTCGGCAATTACGCTTTATCGAGAATGGAAGCAATTCCGCATGAGTTTACAGACACTAAAATGGACGATTTACGATGGCCGGTTATGACGGGCGGTGGATCCCATGCCGCCGCGGACGTGCGACAACGCAACGCGTTCAATAGTTCCAGTTCCCCGGCGTATGATAGCGACAACCACGACGCGCGGAGAGCGTACTGGCTGGCCCTAGAGAAAAATACAACTCACTAGTCGTCTCCCCGTCTTCGTTGGTGGAAAGTGCGTCCAACTTGCCACCTCACTGGACAATGATTCACATCACATTGATGCCGGATAAATCGAGCATGTTTATCAGTCGTCTGCCTTCTTCGCAGCCCCTCCTCGTGTTCCTCTTCGCGGAAGAGCGGACACGGAGGAGGACGAGGTGCCATGTCTAATGCTAGAGGATGCGTTCTGCGAGCTAAAGGACATTGTGCGATTGAGTGACGAGCCGGGCTGTACATGTCCGAAACGACGATTCTCTAGCAGGGGCAGGTTGGTGGGCTGAACGGGCCTCGCTGGATAGGCGATTGCGAGTGCTCTTGGAGAATATCGAGCTAGGGGCGTTCGAGGTGAGCGTTTTCGTCCCGCGCTAATCCTCCGCTGAACGAGCTGCATTAGACCATCCTGAGTCCACCGACGAAACTTTCAAACGAGCTCGTCAAGGAAAAAGTGTTCAAGTGAAGTCTCCCCTGTGACAAGAAAAAAACGAAGCTTCGACTTGACGATGCCTTTCTCGCATATGCTCCTAACTTGTCGCCGAAATGTTGGGACGAGGAACTCGAGGAACTGGTATACTTCATCCTCGACCTATATCAATTCCACGACGTGCCCACCCGGTCGATTTACGGCGCTCGAGGAACACGCTGCTACCAGGAAAAAGGGCCAAGGTAACATCCATGGAGGACGGTCATACATTTTTTGGTGTTCGATCGGAACCTGCAAAATATACCCTGGGAGAGTCTGCCCGTGCTGCGAGGACAGAGGGTCAGCCGGATACCGAACTTCAGAGTTTTTATTCGATAGAGTGCATCTGGCTGGATCTAGAAGGGAGACGGGGACGAGGTCGTCGATCGGATACGAGTGGATGCGCGCAGGATATACTATGTGCTCAACCATGGCGGCGATCTCAAAGGGACCGAGCGATGATTGCTCAGGGATATGCACGGGGTCGGCTGACAAGGCATCACGGGGCGCGCGCTGAGCGAGCAAGAACTACTGAACGCGCTATCTCGGAAAGACCTCGTCATGTACGTTTGGGCGCCGTGTTTATCCCACCGATCTCACACTGCCGATTACCTACTCCGGGAACGGTGGGGACGAGCAATACGCACGGTCCCACAAGATCCAGCATCCGTCGCAGTAGTGGCCATGCTCTTAGGATATTCCGGGTGCGCTGCGGGAGATAGGGGAGTTTGATCGGGTGGGTACACCGTATAATTACAAGGTTGCAGGATGGTGGGCGCTGGTCTCGCTGATGGACGTGCGGTGGTGGACTGATCTGAAACGATAGCCCGACGCTGGTGGCCAACTTGTGGGACGTGGCAGATGACAAGTTTACGCAAGGCGTGTTTGATTTGGATCTGGAGACTTTGGGCCAGGACGGGGCAAGTTCGTTGGTGGTGTTGTGCGGTGGCGAGAGGTGTGTGAGCTCAAGGAACTGCACCAGTGGTGTACGGGATGCCGTTTCATCTGTGATGCAGACAAGATGATTCTCGCCCTGCTTAGATTCCAACATGTTCAGGTGTATATGTATTGACGCCCACCTGCCAACTACTAAAACATAGCGGGTCATGCTTTTCCGACCACTGAGTAATGATGTTATTGTGTGTGCAAAGGATTCTGATCATCGTATTCCAAGGATTCGGGCCACCTGGATCAAACTGATGTTTTAGTGCACCCATAATTGTTCTATTTCTGACAATGTCACGACATAAGCCCATAGTCTTCATCGAAGGAATGCTCACAGCAATCAACAAAAGACGACTTCTCAGCAATGTCATTGATTGTGATTATGACCATGAAACAGTTCCACGCAATGCTAATTGTCAAGTCCGAGTGTGATGATGAAATATTGATGCTAAGTAACTTCTCAGTGAACCGGTCACATATGACATGGTGAAATCAGATCCTGTGCTCATAAATACAATCTGACAGACATGCTCATTCTACCAGTGCACCTCCCCCAAAAAATTAACTATGTCTTCTTTATCAATCCCTCTGCTCACTAATCTTCAACACAACAACTTCCTGGCTTGTATGCTTGCTCTTTTCCATGGAAATTGATATCACAGTT
>JBBPUA010000816.1:0-12138 GCA_038094355.1 Afroboletus lepidellus | reverse complement strand
ATATAAATAACTGCGTTAACCGAGATACAAAGTGGAGGAGACGGGAACTGTCGAGTGCGAGTGCTGGGACGTCTTTTGACACGTTTCTGGACGAGAAAGCAGTGAGATTGAACTGATATCTTCAGTCTGACCGCTGGCGGGGTACTTGACACGAAAGAGGCAAGTTTTGAACGAGCACGAGGAGGTTGATGAGCTGTCACGGTTTGAGTCAGTACATGAAGAAAAAATGTTATCGCCATCCTATAGTTAGTATGCTGGGGCACGAATTGGCACATTAAACATGTCAAGCGAGGGGCTGGGCTCCGAACAATACGATGAAGGTGTTGTCTACACAGTAGGACAGGACGCGACGGCTGTGGCCTGGAGAAGGCAGCTAAGTACATCCCAACATGCTGAAGGTGGAGGGTGGTCAACGCAGCAGGGAGCTCTCGCGAGGTTGGTCAACAGCATGAAACGCCGGTGTCCGGCACACTGCTTGACCGTGCGACTGAAAGTTCGCGGAATGGGTGAGATAAAAGGTTATAATGCAGCATGACACAATGTAGGTCCATCAATTGGCTCGGCACCCACCCGCACCCACCTTGTACTTACAAATGTGGCTACGTCCGCAGTGGTCTTGGCCGCCCCTGAGATTGCAGCACAAATCCACAATCATAAACATTCCACTGGACCAAGGAATGCATGGCACCGGAACTACGAGTCTTGGCAGGACTAGCCGTACGCATTGATTTGAACATGTGCCTTGGAGAAGGCACTCTTGCGCTCCCACCGGTCCAGGGCTGATTTATTATTGTGGTGCCTACCGACCGATCCATGTATGATGTTGCCTAGTATTGGACTTCTTCGCAGAATAGTGTTGCTCGTTTTCATTCTCTGTACAAGTAAAACAGAGCCACCAACCTACCCTTTGGATTCACACTCCATTTGCTTGGAGTATCTTGAAACTATGCTCCCACCTCCTGTGCTGTTATTCTGTGCCAAACGGCCATGGCATTCTGGACGAGAAAAATAGAGAATATTATTTAGTTCCATCAGAAAATGTTCCTGGCAGTCGCGGCGTGGTGAATTCGCTTACAGCAAACAAGCGACGGGAGATATAGATGAACACCGCACTCAGCACTATGAAAGCGGCGATACAGGACATATTTGCTTGGGCATATGGCGTTTGTTAAATGGGGATTGAATTGCACCCGATTACATCGATGACTGTCATGGTGACTCACGGTGGGGTGACCCATATGATAATTTGGCAAAGAGATGATACGCCGGGGACCCGCAGTCTTCGATTTGAATAGAGGTACTCTCTACGATCGTTACATATGGAAGGTTGCGAGCCCAGCCCGTCATATTACGCCTTGATGTAGGCGCAGCTCCATCGCTCCACAAGTTAGGCACTCCGAAAGTGGACCCTGCGGCCAAGGACCTTCACTGGAAAAGTGAGGAAAACAGTAAGCAGCCCTTACAGATATAGAATAGCCAGCCACACACCAACTTCCGTCATATTCCTACACGCTCACAATCACAGGGGACAATTCCTTTATTGGAGCTTGTCGCCAATAACCATTTGTGTGGTACCTTTGAATGAGATGAGAGTCGGACATACATAGTGGTAGCATAATGGAGGGTTCCTGGCGGGTACAATGCCACAACGCCGAAGGGATGGCCATTATGAACCACAGCTGGGTGGCCTCAATCACAATTGGCGGGGATTTCTGCCACCCGATTGGCATCAGGTGTCCTTCAAAAAGTAGATCAGAGCCGTGCAGTCGACAGGACTGAGGACAGTCGCCGCACTCTCAGCTGGCAGGTCGCGTGACTTGTTCTCTCGCATTCCCTATTTGTCGATTCACCTCCTCACGCTATGGACTTGCGATGGGCGTCCACGGCCTCACTACATACCTCCGCGAGAACCGTCGTGTCCTCGGGAAAACCAAACAGTATCCTCCAGCGCATGTTTCGGACGACACCATAACGACAATCGTCGTTGACGGATGGTCGTAAGTTTTACATGTTCCATGCCATCTTCCGAACTTCCGACACGTCATAGCTTCATTTTCGAAATTTATCACCAGTCACGCCTCCCCTGGGTGTACGGCGGCGAATACGATGGGTTTGCTCGGTGTATTGTACAGGCGGTGACGGCATGGATCGCAGTCGGCCTCAAGGTGTACTTTGTGTTCGACGGTAGGAGTCCGCATTTTCTGGCGGCTCTGTTTCGCTGAATCTTGCGTGGGGTTATGTCCGTCAGGAGCTAGTCCTGAGCTCAAGATTCCGACACTGATAAACCGCCTTAACCGCACCAACGTCCAGAACTCGGTGTTATTCTTCCGCACGTCGGCAGCGTCCCGATCAACCCCACGCTTCCTCCACGAGAATCGCATCATCCCACCGTTGGTATTTCTGTCGTGCATTGAAACTCTGGATGGCCTCGCAAAAGAGAAACCTGAGGTCCAGGTATTGTTTGCCGATGAAGAAGGAGATCCGTACGCGGTCGAGCTAGCTGGTCGTCTCCGAGCTTACGTCGTTGGCAACGACTCTGATTTTGTGATCCTCAACTCCGGCCAGTACGCAGGTTATATTCCACTGGAAGAAATGTTGTGGACGACGTTGTTGCCCGTTCCCGAAGCTCTGAACCCACCTGAGAACCGGGAAGACAATTTCCAGACTGTGGTAGGCAAGACCAAAAAGCGATCTAATCCTGCGTCACAAAAGACATTCTTAGGGCTACTCCCCCCTGAGGAAACGCCATTATCGGGCCTTGTCCTTTCCGTGACTGTCTATACCCCATCGACACTTGCATTGCACTTGAAATTGCCGACGACTCTCCTTCCATTACTCGCTTCTTTGATTGGAAACGACTTCTCTAATCACTCAACGACCCAACGCAATGTCCAATCGTTGTTTTTTGAAAAGAGCCTCACCCTTTCACAGCGCATTACGCACGCTGCCGTTACGCTCTCTTCCATCCTAAACGCAGCTAAGCAGAAGCGCAAAGCCAAGCACCGAGTTGGGTCAGTAATGGACCTCATTGACCGCACAGTCAATGCTCTCCTTGTCCGTTCGCCAAGCACCCTTGCTACGGGCGAGATTGATAGCATCGTGGACCGGATCGTGAATGCTGCTCTGCAGTATGCCATTGATAAATACGAAGGAGATATGTACGGCCCTGCAAGTCTGTGGCCAACACCAACATGTGCACTGCACGGAGGTGATACATGTCCGTTGCTTAATCTGTTCTCGCGCGCGCTTTTGCAGGATCGGGAACCAGGCGATGCTAATGGCACACTCCTGGAAGACAACGGGATAATGCTCCGTTCGTTGTACCTGAAGGCGTTTAGGTCCGGGAAATTACAGCCGAAAGTCGCAGACATCCTGGGTACTGGAACTTTCTGGCCCAGAATTTTTCTCGACAATCCAGACGCTGAAAACGTCGCCATATCCATTGGCCGGCCGATCCGCTCATGGATCTATGCCTTATTAGATGACGGCGTGGGAATTCCTGAGGCACCAGAAGTGGATCCTGGAGTGGATGCAGTATTGGAGGGAGATGGAGCTGAAGAGGACCCTGATGAGCTCATCGACGTCGTTGAAGAAGACTCGGACGACGATGCCGACCTCCTCGCTCCGTTACGCGGCGAACTCCGGCGTCTACAGGGAACGGAAAAAGACCCCTCCGAACCCGCGCCTGCATTGGCTTCGTCTCGTTCCCGTTCCCGTCCACCTATACGTCAGAAATATGTGACGGAGTACGTTCGTCGCGGAACCAGAATAGCCTCAGAGGATGTTCCTGTCCCTGACTTAGCAACCCTGATGATTTCCTCTGGCTTTGATGAAAACATCGATACGGATGCTTGGGTGCCAGTTCAACTTCGGAGTCTGGAAGAACGAATGGCATTGTTCCTACATATTTTGGGGAGTGACGTTGCTGCCGTCCAAGCTGTACCATCAGACCGGCTTATGGCCGTTCTGGTTGTGCGATGGATTGCGCAAACGCTCCATCAACGGGCCTTGGAGAGTGGCATGGCCAAAGAACGGGAACAGGAAAGGTGGACACGCCAAGAGGCGCGTGCAGTCCTTGGTTTTTACGTATCACCGCCCTCCAGTCAAGTGGAAGATACAGCCAGCCAAGCCAACGGCACGGAAGGCAACCTGCCAGCTACCGTACCGCTCACAGATCGGAACGTACAGCTGATGGCACAAGTCCTCGCGGCCATCGAGACGATCCATCTTTTATCACAGGCACTCTTCTTGACGGAGCAAGTGCCAGCCAATATCCAGTCCCTTTCTGGGCAGAGGTTGTATGCCTACTTGACTGGCTCGGCCGCTGTTCCTGAGGAGGCTCCTGTATCATGGAGTGCCTGTACGGCTTCCTTGGAAGATGCGTTTGCACCGGAAAGACAGAAGAAGGCGAGGAAGAAAAGGGCGGAGGTGGAACAAGTCAAGGCGAACGTAATGCATCCTGGACAAGGGCTGTTTGCTATACTGGGTGACGACGTCGCTTGACAAGAGTGTAACTTGGTTGTTGTATTGGATCCATTATTATCTATTTTGAAAATGTTGTCATTATGCTTCCGGGACTTCTCTCAAGGTATAGAATGGTCTTTTCTATGTAGAAGTCTAGGCTGTACGCTGATTGTGGTGGCATAGCCGTGTGTGAAAGAGTCGCAGCGTAGCGCTATGCACTGGACCACTGCCACCTCGGGCAGGCGAACAACGTAGTCCTGTTGTGGGGCAGTGACTCCGAGTTCAGCTATGCCGATATAATAAAGACCAGTTGCTGTCCTCCTCGTCATTCACCCGCACTCCTCGAACGTAGTATCTAAACGCTCAGTCATACGCACTACGGCGATGATCTGCCACTCCACCATTAAGCCTCGTTCTAACACGTCCCCTACCGACCTCGTCACATACCGGTACAATGGGAAACTTGTCTACGTCCCAGTGGCACCGGACTACAACGTGAGCCCACCATGAGAACATACCTTTCAAGTGAAACTGACCCCAGACTCAGCAAGCACTCTCGCACGTCCGCGATGCGTTCCCGCAGCTCAAGGGCCTGCGCGACGCGTCCATTGAGCTCTCTATGCCCGGGCACGCCGAGAAGCTCGTTGGCATCAGCGCGCCTGCGTGGCCCAAACTGGTCCCACATCTTACACTCTACCAAGTTATCGACGTCCAGGTCGCGCCAACGCACGAGCGTGCGATTCCCATACCAAACATCACGATCACGTACGCCGACGCCGAGGACGCGAAAGAGATGGAGCCCGCACCGCCTTACAGTGGGCCAAAGGAAGAAGTGGAGGACGAGAAGGCGCCGCACCCCGCACGTCCACGGTCGCCGTCCGCGTCATTGCGTCCCAAACGAAGCAGGTTTTTTCCAAAGCTCCAAGGGTTGTAAACAATGCATCATACCTGCCTCTCTCGACACCATTCACAGATGTGCAGAACTATTATACCCTTAGATTCATTGTAGCTATACTTTTACCGTATACCACGACAGTTGGTCGTTCTACGTACCTCGTTAGATTGCCCTTGTCAAATATGCTTGATGTAGTAGCAATGCTGTCCCTTGTACTGCTACAGCACTGCTTAATCTCGGAGCTAAATGGTTGGCATCAGTTACATTGGCTGAGGGGTGTAGTAGAACGCTGTAGCTGGCGCCAGATGGCTGATCACAAGTACCACCCGCCACTAATGCTAATGTCGGAAGGCAATAGCTACCACAACTTAGAGTTAAGATTTAATGCTGTATGCACACGCCGTGGAGGCATTCGTACCCTCAACATGTCCTAGTAACGGAGCAAAGTTGTCTATTATAGCTTCCATGTGGGTGGCCATCTAGAAGCGAGCGCACCCACCTTCGGCCCTTATCCAACCGGTGACACAGCAACTTTAGCGCTTGCACGCCCTGTACTGGCGCTCCGTAGATTGACATAGTAACTTCCAGCGCCCAGAGCGAGCGCGCGCTTAGAGCCACAAGCCTCAGCGTTAGAGCAATTAAACGAAATCTTCGATCAGAATCCTTCATCTCGGTTTTTAAGATTCGTAGGATGGCAGGAAAGTCTCCGAGTACATCGGGGTTCACGTTCTATCCAGTATACTGTGGGCACGACAACACCGATGTGCGTTAGCACGTGTGCAGAATATGACTGTGCATACTCACTATCATACTTATGTGCGACTGTACCGTAAAAGCGCCTTGCTACGAAACGTAGCGTTGTACTGCAGCAAATTATTGATGTCCCTCACCCAGTCATCTTCTTTTCCCGGGCCCACGCCTTCTTCTTGCCTCCCTTCACCTTCTTCCGAGATCGATGATCGGTTGATACAAGGGACAGGATATGGCGAGACCTGTACTGTTACAGAGTCCCCTGGATTTAGGACATGGGAAACCCGCCCGTCCATCGATACCCCAGCCGCAGCGCGACTACGATCGCTAATCTGAAGGTGGATGGCAATGTAAATTTGAAACACGAATGGCCGAACTTGCCGGAAAGTGTGCGACTTACGCGTAAAGTAACCGAAGACGATGATGGAAAAACAAGTGGGCGGAAGGACAGGCTCCGCGGACATATCGGGACCAACACCACGGCACTCAGGGAGGGGTGCACAATGGGTCCACCTGCCGAGAGAGAATAGGCCGTCGAGCCTGTGGGGGTAGAAACAATCATTCCATCAGACTTTCTGCCAGCATCAGTATTATGCAAGATCATGCTAACTGACCGGACGTACCACGGCCTCCGTCAGATGTTGACCATCAACAAAAATATCAATTGTATTGAGGTGAGGGCTGGAACCACGGTGCAGTGCAACCTCGTTCATAACCTGCCATTCTGAATGATGGACGTGGCGAGGGTTTATTGTCGGTAATAAAATACGCACCATCATTGTCCATTTTTTCCCCATCGTTGTCATAGAATGTGCACGATAGGCGCATTCGGTTTAACAGCGTCGCCTTCCCTTGAAACACGGCATCTAAGCCCTTCGCGAAGTCGTCTATGTCTATTTGTTTTTTTGGGGGGGAAAGCTGCTCAAAATTCATATTCGGCTGTGTTGGCCGGAAACTCACGGAAGGGTAATAGGAACCCCAAAGTGCCCATGGAGAAACTCAGAACTGGTGGGACAGCTCCGAGGCTAAAGAGCGATGCAGCATGTAAGATTGTCCCGTCTCCTCCGAGTGTGACGACCAAGTCGATCTTCTCCGAAAGCTGTCCGGGGCGCCACACTTGAGCACCTTCGGGTTTATCAGACCGGTCCTCTGCGAACACCTTCACACCCGGGTACGTTTTTTTCACATGTCTGCCGATGCGATGAGGAGCGTGAGGCGTGGGGGTGAAGACGGAGAAAGACGGACTGGAGGAGCTCGTCGATTGCCCTGATGACCGGGTCTGTCCGGAGCTTGTTCACGATGAGGATGGATCGCGGGGGGTTCTGTTGACTATGATTTCAATTGAGCGAGGTGCAAGAAAGCGGGAGACGAGACGAACGCTTGGACTGCGGGCGTCGGGACTGACGCCGAAGACACGCTTCTCGTCCGCATCGCGACTGGGAGGAAACGACCAATGAAAGGCCGCGAGCATGACATCGCTGCATGTTGAAACCCTTGTAAAAAGGAACTGTGGAGGGCCCGTCGAGCTTGGCAAAGAACATTCATGACGGATGTCGACGCTGGGGTGGTCGTCGTGGTGGCGAGAACTCTAGACGAAAATGCCAAACATAGCCTGCTCACGCACTCATGGAACATTGACCTGGTCGAATTCTCACCCACCACGATATCCAGCGGCCCCGGTCACAAAGTCATATCTCGGTTGTTTATGTTGTGGAACTTTTCTCACCAGCCTAAGATCGAAGTACTGGCCCCAGCTAAATTCGCCATTAACGTGCTTCTGCAGCAAAGCTAATCGTTTTCCTAGATCTTCTAGAATCAAATAATCAGACGGCGGAGGCCTTTCACATCTCAACTTTAGCAGCCCCTTAAAGGAGCCTGGGTGCTTGTCTCGGACTAAAAAGCTTTGAAAGAGGGTCCTCTCCTCATGTGGTCATACAAAACCAAAATAATAAAATTCGTAGAGGGCATGATGGCCGAGCGGTCTAAGGCGCTGGAATCAGGTTACAGTACATCCAGTCCGAAAGGGCGGGAGTTCGAATCTCCCTCATGTCAAATGTTTTGCTACAGGAGTGTGTCCTTGCCTTTCGCTTGCCCCGAGCGAATATAGAATATACAGTATAGTGACGCATTAGGGTATGTGGGCCATTCTATATGTCTGACTTGGCATCTGGCGGTCCGGCTATCATCTCCCATGCCTTCTTACAAAGACGGCGCCCGAGGATGAAAGGCTCTGGTGAACGCGCTTTCTCCATCACCCGGCGTGCAAACTCTCGTTGGGATCCAGATTCGAAGCTTCTTCGGAAGATATCCAAGACTTTGGCGCTCGGAGCGAGAAGCTTACGCATAGGGTCGAAGAGTGGGCGGAGCGATGAAGGAATTTGTATGAGAGATGAGTTTTGCCTATACCTCATTGATCATCGACACCAAGTTTTGAAACACAGGCACGCACCAATGATAATGCAAGTAATCTGGAGGTGGAACTGAACTCAACGTACCATCCAGCTCGACTCTGATTCGCCCACGATGCTGTTCTATCCGCATTTGCTCATCCTGCTCATCCTTCTCCCTGTCAAATTTATCCTGAAGGTAGCGGTCTTGATATTTGAGGCTTCTTGACATGAGTACCAGCTTCTCTACTGCGTTCTTGTTGGAGGTGGTCGTCCAGAGATACCACCCCTGCTCCCAGTATCGTGTCTCGTCTTCATCGGACTGTGTGGACGCTTCGGATTCATCCTGATAGTGCTCTTGCGCCGGCTGTCCTTCGGGTGGCAGAGGGATGTTCTTGGTTTGTTGCGTTTGCCATCCTTTGCCGAGGAGGTAGTCGGTGACCTCGTGTGGATAGACTTTACGAAGACATATGCTGTGTGTTTTGGGCTGCTGATTCTGAGATCTTCCACGCGCGGTCTGCAAAGAGTATGTGAGACACATCTCGTCCATCTTGTCGGGCACTTTCCCTGGTTTGTGGCAGCCGGGTGAGGTGATATCAGGACTGAATATGTGGATGACGCACCAGGCGGCGGTCGACTTAGGGATATCAGGGGACTGTGCACAAAGCTAATTCTCGCAGTGGCCTTCTTTTCACTCCCACCCAGAGGATTCATCATCGGGCGCGCGTATGAAGGAGGTGTCAGCAGTCTCGAGGCTTCAAGTCGGTTCGCCGATCCTTCTGTGGCGAAGCGGACTAATTTGAGTCGGAGCTGAAATTAGGTCAGTTGGCTTTTGCGGGCTTTTCATTTCTCATGTTCATCACCCACGTCGTATGGAGCATCGCTGTCGCAGCACACGCACAGAAAGCATTCCGCTTTCGTATTTCTGCTGTGGGGAAAGTCCCCGGAGACACAGAGTGATCCCTTCTCGCTCGGAATGGAAAGCACCCAGCTTCAAATTTGCTGAGGTGGGCGAGACACGGTCGGGCAGAGTTTGATCTACTGGACAACCGTTTACACTCGGGAACAGTTCCACTTGCCCACTCTGTTGTAAGCAGGAAGTCGAGCAGCCCTGCGATAGCATATTCATGCGAAGATATGAGCATATTTTTGCTTGGGTTGCTTGACGGATGGCTTACTCTTCGTTGCTCATAGTCATAGTTATGCGATAGTTGGCATCTGTCTTGGGTGCCTTCAACTCAATGGGGCTTACTCTCATTCGACGTGGGTCCTATCATGCTTATTTTTTCCTCTCGAACGTTCGCCGTTTAATGGGACCGTCTGGCAATGTTAGCCCAGGTAAGTTGCGTTGATATATGCTTTGGGAAATGATGTTTGGAATTTGTACTGTTTGAATTTCTTCAGGGAGAATACCTTATCGTGCAAGGGCGTGCTCCACAGTTGACACTTCTGAACTTCGTTTGGTCTCTTCTCCGGGATTCCGATGCTGACTTGACCTTCCCGCAGCGGGTTTGGCCAATACTGGATGAGTAATCGATTCACCGATGGGTATCTTATTTATTGTCATTGCATCTCGCTCACGTAGCCTCGTAACACGATAGCTATTCGACATTTTGAGTTGTATGCCAAAAATAACAGCCTTACTGTGTATTCACTGCCCACGACAGCTGGCAGTCCGGCGCCTATACGGCCCGATTTTTCTGCCCCTCTTAAGCGACGGCACAGACGCGGCTTGTTCCGTGTCCGCTGGCTTTACTCGCCTGTTTCTCCCCGGCGGATCCGGCATAGGATAAGGTTTTTCGGCATGCAGCGGCAGATTCGGCGACCTGAAGTTCCTGTCCTCCTTCCCGGCTTCCAGGGTACATAAGTAGATCGATGGAAGGTGATGCGACTCGTGGTTCCTGCCGCCCAAGCATCTGGTCTCTCCAACTCTCCTGGGCTACCATCCTTCACATGGCGCCCTCGCCCGAGTGGTTTGAGGCGCAGCCCGAATGTCCCACTGCCCAGCGTGACACTGCTCTGCCGCATATGCTTCCGGTGCGTAGCCACGACCAATTCGCCAATGGAACGGTTCTGATTTTTTTTTCTCCCCACAGCCCGTTTGTTCCCCCTCCACCGACAACTCACCTACGGATGTCCCTCCCACCTCCGCTCCACACCCGGGAACACTCTCGCCCGAGTTCCTTGCGGCGCTCTGGCAATTCCGGCTCGAGCTCGCCATATTCAAGCTGGAGCGCAGGGCGGTACGTACATCGCCAGCACCGGCCCGCTGATGCCAAAGTGGCTCACCATTTCGTTCGGCCGACTACTAGCTCCCGGTGTTGAACGTGTTTCGTAACGGACTGCATCATTCGGGTCGCGGTGCGCAGCCGCCGCAGAGGTAGGATTCATATCGCTCTAGCGTGTCATCTCCCGGTAGGGCGCCGAGGGCTCACGTAATAGCGCAGTGCCGGTGCCCGATGTCTGTTAGCGCGTGACGATGACTTGTAGGTTTCTGGTTTTATTGTAGCGTTGCCGTCGTGTCGTTGAGTTCACTCTTGTTTTTTTAGGGGGGATAAGCGGAAACGCGCGGTCTTCAACATCACGTCAGGATCCCTCCACGCACGTACTGCGCCACCCTCCCAGTGCAAAGTACGAGTACGCGGTCCAATGCAACACATGGGATCATCCTCCCTGCGCCGCCGGGGGTTGTATAGTGTGTGGCTGAAATGGCGAGGTCCGTTACCAGTGACGAAGAACCTCCGACAACGACGTTCTCCCTGGGGAAGCGTAGTCATTGCACACAAATACCGGCAGGGCGGGCGCTTGATAATGCGCTTTTGGGTGCGACTGCCTGGTGAACCCCATGTTGTCCGGTGGTCGAGTTTGGGTTCCGTTACTCTCTCTCGGCAAAAGACGTAAGGCAGGACTCAATGCCGACGTAGTTGAGAGAAGGCGGTGCATGTGAATTGAGTTCCAAGTATATTGTACGCTCTGTATTGGTGCGGGAAGAACCACACGTTTGGAGATACTGTTTGATACTTTTCAAGTTTGCCAGATCGATGTCAAGGGCAACCTGATGCGACCAAACATGCAATTGGTGTCGGTTGAAATTATCTACCGTCTACAGCGTGTTCTTCAATCTTGAGTACACCGAACTGGGCGGCTATGAAACTTGACCACATGCCACGTACCAAACTCCGTCCTAAAATGATTCCACGGATGATAGGCAGAGTAGTGGGAGGCTGAAGACTAATCTTCCACATCACGGTCATACTACAGCCTGTACCAGCAGTCTGCGCACGACCCTCTTGTTGGTGCCATCTGACTGGGAGAATGCGGCAGAGGCTGTCTGATCGAGTGGGATCGCGGCACGTGAGCGCCTGAATTCATGTCACCAGACTAGATCGGAGAAGGCCCAGCCGCTGGGAGGGAAGGTAGCTCTTGGAGACGCCAGAACACGTTTACCGACCTAGCCAAGTGGGGCGAGCGGACAATTGGCACGCCAACGATGATACTGTTCAAATGTGCTGGAGGCACGCTCGAGCTAGGGACAGATCTGCGCTACTGGGTACATATCATGTGTGAATGCAAACGATACATTCATAGATCTACTGCCAGAGAGCTAACTTACGCCAAGTTCGACCCAGACGCCGCCTCGCA
>JBBPUA010000815.1:0-12146 GCA_038094355.1 Afroboletus lepidellus | reverse complement strand
CTCCATCAATAAGAAAGGCATAGCCCAAGATGGCTTTGTGATCCTCAGCCATACTACCATCAGCATCTGTATATCTGAGCAACTGCTTCTTCTCACTACCATAAATCAACTGCAGATTCTTCATTCTGCTAAGATACCTGTAAACATGATGAACAGCATTCCAATGGGGCATGCCAGGGTTGCTAGAGAAGTGGAAGATGGCAGCGACAGCATACAAGATGTCAGGTTGTGTACTGAGTGCGGCATACATCAAGTTACTTCGATGCCAAGGAGCCAGTGCAGTTCATCTAGATCTGTGACTTCGACATGCTTGTGAAGTTGCAATTTGAGATCCACTATGAGATCTGGTGAGCTGGTTGCAATAGTACAGTTGTCAATGTGAACAACAATGATTTTGAGTGATGTGCCTGAGTGCTTGATGAAAATGGCCTGGTCAACTTGATATTGTTGAAAACTGAGCTTGTCGACAAGGATTTCAACGAGCTTCTGATATCAACAGCGACTGCTTTGCTTGAGACTGTACAAGATCTTGCACAGTCAACAGACATGATGTGGGTGAGTTAGGTCAGTGTAATCAGGTGGCTGGTGCATGTAGATGTATTCACCATCTGTGAGTTCTCTATTAAGATATGCACCTTTGATGTCAACCTGGTGCAGCTCCATGTCCTGTCGCGCAGCCAATGCAAGGACAATTTGAATCGAGGCGAGCTTGGTGATGGGGGGGGGCATATGTATCAAAATAATTGACATCCAGAACCTGCAAGAAACCTTGTGTGACCAATCATGCCTTATACCTGACAATATTTCCAGTGGCATTCTTCTTCGCGTGAAAAACCCATTTTGAGCCTATGAGGTTGGTGCTGGATGGTAAGTCAACGAGCTCCCAGGTACCGGCTTTGTGCAGTGTGTCGAGCTCTTCACAAATGCCTTACTCCCACTGAGGCCATTCTGGGCGACGTTTTGCATTTGCAATTGATGTGGGTTTGAGTGCTTCAGCCTCAGCCATGAAGTTGTTCAGGGTGAAAGCAAGTTCAATTTTATCATAGTTATCGAAAGCGGCAAGGATTTGATCAGATTGACCCTCCTCCTCAAGCACAGATGGACCTGGGTCTGGCTCGGGAACTTCGAGAATTGGGTCAGGGAGCTGGACTCCTCACAGTGGGACAGGATTAGCTGCCTTGCCATTGATGATGTCAAGGATGTACTGAGAGGGTCGACGAAGGCATTTTGGATGAGGTTTGTCAATAGGGTCATTGGTAGGTGGTGAAGGGCTGACAGGTGGTGTGGGAGATGGCTTAGACTTCATAGTAGTCATAGGAAGAATAGGGTCAGCATCAATCTTATATGGGAGTGAGACATACACCTGTGTGACGTTGCCCAGTGAACTGTCTTCTTCCTCCCCCTCAATGTGACGCAGGAAAGGGTCCCAATAGACATTCTGTTCGACCGTGACTAATCGTTTGGATGGCCAGTAGACACAGACGGCATACTCCATTTGGTCATTGATTCCCACCCACAGTTCTTTTTCCACATGGCCACCTAGCTTTGTCCCTTTCTCCATTTGCACAAAGACTTCAGAACCCCACTCACACAATCGACTCAAATCAGAGACCTTGCTGAAAGTGATCTCATATGGGGTGAGGCCATCGAGAGATTTGGTGGGTGTCTGATTCTTCAGCCAGAAAGTGTGACAAGCTGCCTCACCCCACAGGAATTTGGGCAAATGGCTAGCATGGAGCATGGTATGAACTCATTTGAAGATCATCCAGTTGAGTTGCTCAGCCACACCATTGTGCTGAGGGGTATTGTGAGCAGTGAAATGCTGCACAGTATCTTGGTGCTGCAGATAGAGGATGAAATCCTTGCCCTGATACTCTCCTCCGCAATCCGAGTGGAGGAGTTTCACTTTTGCTGCGAGCTGGTGATCAAGCCAACTTTCAAAGGCTTTGTATGTAGTAAATGTTTTACTTTTCTGGCAGAGTGTGTACATATAGGTAAGCCGAGTGTGGTCATCCATGAATGTGACATAGTAGCATTTTCCATCTAGCATTGTAACAGGAGCAGGTCCTTAGACATTGGACCAAACGATGTCACCAATTGCCTTGGCATGCTTGCTTTGGCATTCTTTCATGACTGGCTTTCATGTCACCTTGGCATAAACACATGACTTGCAGAAGGTACCACCATCCTTTGAATCATTGAACTTTAAACCACTAACCAAACCTTGTTTGGCAAGACAATAAGCTATAGATGGCACAATGTGTCTGAAAAGCTGATAAGGCTCCATTATGGTGAGCTTCTCGGTGGCAGCACTGGCCATTTCATGATCATGGATGATGCGATATAGTCCTTTCGAGGTATGCAGGATCCTTTCGATCGTTTCTCCATTTGATTCCTGGATGGTACAGTATCCATCTGCAAATGTCATCAAGAAGCCAAGCTCATCAAGACGACCAATAGAGATCAGGGTATAGCCTACTTCAGGCAAGTAAAGCACTTTGGTAAGTCCGAGGCGAGATACTTCATGTCCATTCGGGATTTCTATGATCATGTTGCCGACTCCAGTTGCACTGAAGGTCTGGCGATTCGCAGTGGTGAATGGCTTGAGGGAATGTCTGTGAGATCCTCAAAGCAGTCATGATATGGGGAGATATGACATGTCGTTCTGGAGTCATAAAGCTCTACGTGGTGTGATTCAGTGTGTGGCAGCCCATCAGTAATTTTTAGGGCCATATCTTTGTCATATGAGTCAGGGTATGCTTTGTCATCATATTCATCACTGATTTCTTCGTTGGTTTCAGCAGGGAGCAGTCCAGGGATTGATTCGTCATCACTAGATTTGTCAAAAACTCCGAACACTCCATCTTTGTCATTTGAATCAACAGTGGCAATGTGCACACTGCTTTCAGTATCCTGAGGTCTGGTCTTCTTTTGCTCTTTATCAGCATCCTTCATCAGATTTCACAAATAGTGATGGGGGGATTTGTACTGATCAGAACCACAAACCCAGCAAAGACCAGAGCTTCCCCTTCTGCCATTTCTGGGTCGAGAAGATCCTCGGTAACCCTTCTCATGGCCATGGCCCCAAGAAGTATTAGCGGGGATGATGGTCATAGCCTCATTCTTTGAGTTGTCATGATCTTTTAAGTTTCCATCGTGGCAGGAGGTGCTGCAGGCTTTTTGATGCTCGGCCTCCTCAATGATGATTGAGATCAAGGTGTCCAGCAGGATGGTTTTCACAGTGCTATAGAGACAAGCAGCAGCAAGTTGACCCGAAGTGAAATTTGTGAGGGAGTTAGGAAGGGAATGAATGATTGTCGAGCAGTCATCAATGGCAACACTGACGGCCACTAATTCTTCTCACTTCATATGAAGACCGTCAAGGAAGTGGTGGACTTCCTGGTTCTTTGGAAGGCAGGACTCAAGGAACTAGGTGCACAAGTCCATTTGCACATACACACCCTTCTTGATATATTCTGTAATGATCACATTCCACATGTTGGCAATGGACCCAAGGCTTTTGATGCACAGAGTGGTCAAGTCAGGGATATATTGGGTAAGGAGATGCTTCGTGAGGCTCTTGTCTTTGATCCATTTGTTCACAGCAGCAATTTTCTCATCAGTCGGGGTTGAGGAGACAGGAGGATAGGTCGAAGTACCATCGAAGTGACCCCAGAGCTCCTTGGCCTCAACAGCGACCTGGAAACGGAACAAAAAAATCGCCCAGTTCATGCCCTTGACATCAAGCTTGGGCATGTTGCTGGGGAGCATATCAGTCATGATAGGAATGGTGGTGGACATGGTGATGAATGAACGCAGAGGTTCAGTGCAGGCTCAATAACCTATGAGCTATATAGGGGCGCACGACAGCTATCAAGAGACAGTGGGTGAAACAACCCAAAACCCAACTGGGATCAGGCAGCACTCAAACCAAGGGGAGGAGGAAAGTGACTGAGGTGGGACACTAAAAGGCTTTGGGGAAAACCTCGAAGTGAACTAGACTAGAGGATGTCCAGCCCAGCTACCCCGGGTATATATAGTGAATGCTTATTGTATGTACATGTTTGGGATCTACCCTAATGCGCCCGTATAGCCTTAGAGGCTGTAGCGTGGAGATGAAGTGAAACATATGTTTTATACATGGCACGGAGATGAAACGAAATGGAAGCATAGAAGTGCATAGTCCTGGGCTGTGCGGGAATGGAAGAGAAGCATGATCGAAACATGTTTCATAAGTGAAACGAGTGATGAAGGTGAAGCATGTGAGAGGAGTGAAACATGGAAGTGGTAGCCCTTGTGCTGTGCTGATGAAGATAAGACATAGATCAAGAGATGCCTTCTGGCAATAAGTCCATTGAATAGGGGCATCTGGGTTAGACCTGTAACACTACCCCCTCCTTAAAAATCAACTTCCAGGCGATTCAAGGGAACAGAGTGGGGCTCCGTCAGGTTTTCGGGATGCTTGCTAAAGAGCAAGGGGAACAAGAGAGGGTCAATGGAGAGGGCCCGCAGGGCCGCCGGGTGAGAGCAATGAAAGTCAGAAACAATGGCTTTAGCATTGCCCAAATTGGAGTGCAGCTCCCAGATCCGATCAGTGTCGTCATAACCCTTCCAATGCACCAAGTATTCCAAGGCACCCTTTTTATATTGACTGTCCACGATGTAGTCCACCTTCCATTCATTATCACAGTCCTCGGTGACATTGACCGGGCCGGGGTGGGAGACAGGTTGGCCTTCAAGGCATTCCTTATACAGCTTTACACGATCTACATTAACTGTGGGGTGGATCTTCATACTTCATGGGAGCTGAAGTGTGACAGCATTTGGTCCTGCCAATGCGGTGATGGTGAAGGGGCCAAGCCATCGCTCGGTCAACTTCCGTGAGGCATGCATCAAGCATAGATTAGAGGTACTGAGCCAGACCTGCTGACCCACTTGATATTCCAGCGCAGCCGAACGATGCTTGTCCGCTTGGGACTTCATGCAGCCCTGGGCCTGGGCAAGATTGGCCTTTACATCATCCAGAGTTTTGGCCATCTTGGCAACAAAAGAATCTGCAGCTGGCGCAGTAGTAGAGGGCTGGAAAGTGCCGACTCCCATTCTGGGCATATAGGATTGAGTAACCTCAAATGGCGCTTTGTGCGTAGAGACATGAGTTTTATTATTAATAGAGAACTGGGCGATGGCTAGCCAATCAGCCTATTGATCTTGCTTTTCAAAACAGTATATTCAGAGGAACTTTTGAACCTCCTTGTTGACAATCTTGGATTGCCCATTGGTCTGGGGATGACTGTGCTGAGCTTGGTATCAATACCAAGGATGTTGTTGATTTCTTTTGTGACCTGTGCTGTGAACTGTGGACCTCGGTCTGAAGTAATAGATATGGGAAGTCCGTGGTGCTTCCATACATTTGCCAGGAACAGCCGAGCTGTGTCTAGTGCCGAGCACTGCTTGGTGCAGGGGATCAGCTCAACTTCTTTTGAGAAGCAGTCCATAATCATCAAGATTGTGTCATACCCGTGAAAGACTGGCAGATCTGTAATGAAATCAGCCGTAATGTTTTGCCATGGTCCCTCAGGGACTGGTAAGGGTTGGAGTAGCCCGCTTGGGGCTGTGTTGGTTCCTTTGAACTATTGACATGTATTGCATCTAGCGACATAATCCTTGACTAGGGTAGCCAGTCCAGGCCACTAGTAGGAGCGCTGTATAAGCTCCAAGGTCTTTTCCATACCCAGATGTCCTGTAGCCGGGGTGTCATGATGTTGTCGGATGATGTCCATCCACAACAAGGGGTCATCCGGAACGTAGATCTAGTCATGGGAGTCATGGAGGAGTCCATCCTCCACTTCTTGCACATGGTATCATTGTGCGAGGTGCCAACATTCGGCTTCTGAAACCTTATATAAGACCAGAAAGATTTTATGTTTTGTGAGAGCCCCTTCATCCATGATAACACAAGTGTGAATCTTGTCCAGGGAAATAACTAATACTCCTTGATTGTCATTTTCAACTCCGATTGCGTGATCTCTCGTCTAGAGAGAGCATTGGCCTTGGCCATAGAAGCTTCAGGCTTATGTATCCACATAAGGTTAAATCTAGATAAGTATTGCACCCAGCGCACTTGTCATCGGTTGAGATCCTGTCTCGTCATGAATCATTGAAGGTTCGCATGGTCGTTCCAGACCTCAAATTGGTGTCTAGCACCTTCTAAATAGTGTCACCACTGCTCTAGTGCTTGTATGACTGAGAGCATTTCCTTATCTGCGACTGGATAGTTCCATTCCTGTGGAGTCATCGAGTGACTACTGTATGCCACAGGATGCCATTTGTCTTCTTTTAATATAGATAGGACCACGCCAGTTGCGTTGTTACGGTTCTTTTTCTTCTCTTTGTACCCTTTTGCTTCAATGGTGCTAACCTTCATGAACAAGGGAAGGAGCTCACCATGTTTATCTCTCAGTCGGACAATGGCCAGTTCACCACTATCTGTACCTCCGACTTATCATTACTCTTCTTCTTCGTATTGCCCAGGTCACTGCTTTCCCTTTGTATTTCCATTGTTCTCTTTTCTCGATCTTTCTACGGACAGCCACTCCTCTAGGCATTTCTCTTGCAATGTCTACGTGTCCCTTATCTTATTATTCTACCTTGTTCTTTATCCTTCAATAGGATTCCCAGGCCAGGTAGTACTTAAGCTCATCGCTGCCCACGCATGTACTTCATACTTGTTCTGCGCTATATGCATAACTGCTTGTGTCCCATCGATAAGGCTCTTCTCTTGTCGGTCTGTACGAACCATCGACCTTGCTCTCTCTCTCTGTCATCTTGAATAATCCCTCGGGACATTGTGTCTCTTCGTGAGTACCTCCCCAAAAGGTTTGTCCACATGACTCGACACAACAGTTTCGTCTGCATAACAAAAGAACAAGTGTGTCCCTAGTCCCTCCTACTCAGGAGCTGGACTTCCCCCACCCACGTTATATCCTCCTGCAGAGGTCTTCGCAGGGCCTACGGCCTACCTCCTGATGACGAGTCCGACTTAGACTCTGACCAACACAGACACACCACTCGTACCCCACTGAACCCTCTTGGATCTTCATCCTCGAACACCTCTGTCATCTCTCCTTTGAGACCACTAGCATCACAGAGACCACCTGCACCACAGAACCCCTTCGCACCACAGAGACCCTCGACGCCCTTAGCAACACCAATTCCCCCTAGCAACCCGGTGCCCCCTAGCAACCCAGCACCCTCCATGTCCACCACCACCTCAGAACTCAAAGCAGCCCTCCCTGCTGACTTCTCAGGTGAACCAGAAGAGGCCACCAGATGGATTAAAGCGATGAGAGGATACTTCACCCTCAACAAACACCTTTACTCCTCCGATGACACCAAGATCATGACCACACTCAATAAGTTGAGCAAAGGACGAGGTATTTCCTTTTCTGAAATGTGGTACGATAAGATGGCCAACCCTGCCATTGACGCCAAGGAAAAGACCTTCGATAAGTTCACCCAGAATTTCGAAACCACTTTCTTTCCCTTCAATATAAAAGCCACTGCCCGACTTGACCTCACTAAACTCGTCCAGAAATCCCACAAAGCCACAAATGGGACCCTCAACGATGGATTCCAAAAGTACATCACTAACTTTCAGAACCTCGCCGCCAAGGCAGGTATCACAGACGACATCACCCTCATCGATCAATTTTCACTTGGACTTGACCAGCAGATCACCACCATGATTCTCTCTATGGCCACCATCCCCACCAACATCGCAGGATGGATCAGTCAGGCCAAGACCTTCCATGTCCAGAAAATGCAGATTCGTGCTCTTCGCGGGGGACGAAACATTCCCTCTTTCGTTAACTCCAAACAAACCCATGACCCTGTTGCCATGGATGTCGATACCATCACCCTCACGAAATTGTCCCCAGCTGAATGGGCAAAATGCATCCACGAAGGACATTGCTTCTGATGCCGAAAGACCGGACATAACGCCACTCAGTGTAGGGGAACACCCAACACCTCTCATCCCACCTCTTGCCCCCAGAATGTCCATTTCACAGAAACCACAATGACTGTCTCCCCCAGCACTACCAGCACCTCCTCAGCCATAGACGCCTATATCAATTCCCTGAAAACCCAGGGAAAAAGTGAGGACGAAGTCCTCCAAACTCTGAAACTCTGCTATGAAGAACCCACTGAGGAAGTCTCCATCGTCACCACTGAGTCCTCAGATTTTTAAAGTCGGAAGTAACCTCGGTGTTTACTTTTGTAGATCTTGCCCATGTACTTATCGCTTTGCCAAATGAAAGAACTATCCGCATTCCAGTAAAGCTTCAGGCAGGATCCCAAACCGTCAAAACCATAGCCCTCATCGATTGCAGAGCCACTGGCAACTTTATTGATATGGAGCTCCTTACCCTAGCGAACTTCCCACTTAAATGACTACCACGACCTGTCCTCACACACAACGTAGACGGAACCACCAACGCCAAGGGGACCATCATGTGGGTCACCCAGAAAACGAAAATAAAATTCAACAACTTCACCGACGATGCCAATCTCATGGTCCTCAGCCTGGGCTGCAAACAAATCATTCTTGGAATGCCCTGGCTGAAGAAGTAGAACTCCAGGATCGATTGGATCACCCACTCTCTCTCCTTACCCTGACAACCTCTGACCAATGATGACCCAGCTTGCGATTCCCAATGATACCTTCTTCGATGGCTCAACCATGACGTCGACCGGAACATCACGCTCTCTCTAGTTTGACGATATCCAGAGGATATTGAGTCTCTTTGTGAGCACCTCCCTCCAGGTTACAATGCCGAATCAATCAATAAGATCACCATATCCACACAATTGGCCCAAGACCAAGCCATCAAAGATGTCTCTGTTCCCAAATGGTGCAAGGATTATGAAGATGTCTTTTCTGAATCATCCCACAGCAAACTACCCCCTCCTCAAGCATCCCCTTTCTTTTTCGTCCCCAAGAAAGATGGATCTTTACGCCCCTGCCAGGACTATCGTTACCTCAATTCCCATATCATTCGCAATGCCTACCCCCTACCCCTCATCTCCGAGCTAATGGATGATATGAAAGACTCCACCTGGTTCACCAAGTTCGACATCCGATGGGGCTACAACAACATTCACCTCTGAGAGGAGGACCAACAGAAAGCCGCCTTCATCACTCCACTAGGTCTCTTTGAACCCACCATCATGTTCTTCGGATTCAACAATGCACCTTCCACTTTTCAAGCCTTCATGAATCATATCTTCGACGACATGATCACAGAATGGTGGCTCAAGATCTACATGGACGACATAGGAATCCACACCACAGGAGATCTCCAACTCCATCATGATAGAACACAACGAGTACTCCAACACCTACGAGAACATGGACTCTCCCTTAAACTCTCCAAATGCCTCTTTGATGCCAAGCGAATGGAATTTCTGGGCATGATCATTGGACAGGGATGGGTGGAAATGGATTCCACGAAACTAGGTGCTATTAAAGAATGGAAACCACCGACCATTGTCAAGGGCGTCCGCTCCTTCCTGGGCTTCACCAACTTCTACTGGAAATTTATTCCTAGCTTCTCCGATCTTGCAGCCCCTCTGACCCTCCTCACCCGAAAGAACAAACCCTGGGCCTAGACTCCTCTACAGCAAAACGCCTTTGACGCTCTCCGCTATATCTTCTCTTCCACACCAGTTCTCCACATCCCCAACGTCACCCGACCTTTTACTCTAATGACTGATGCCTCCCTCCTTGCCGCCGGTGCAGTTCTCATGTAGCATAACACCAACAGGGACCTCCACCCTTGTGCTTACTTCTTGAAAATCTTTGCTCCTGCAGAACGCAACTATGACATCTATGACCAGGAACTACTTGCAATCATTCTGGCTCTCTCTGAATGGTGACAATATCTGCTAGGCACCTCCAACCCTATTACTGTCCTCACTGACCACAAGAACCTGTCCTACATCAAAGACCCTTGGAAGTTGTCTCACTGGCAGGCTCGGTGGTCACTTTTCCTACAGGACTTCCACATTGAATGAAAGGTCACTCCTAGATCACGCATGGGCCCCGCCGATGCCCTCTCCTGGAAGGATGACATTGACACTTCCTCTGACAATGCTGATGCTCCCATCTGTGTGGAGCCCATCGTTATCAATGCCCTTGACACCACCCTCGCTCGTCATATCCAATCCTCCTCCGCCACCAACCTGCTTGTCCTCCAGGCCATCCACAGTCTCTCTGATGGTACTCCCCTCTTTCCACGCTCTTTGATAAAAGATTGGTCCTTCAACAATGGACACCTATATTACAAGGGTCGCATGTATGTCCCACCCTCTGCCAGATCTTCTCTCCTATACGCCCTCCATGAATCCCCCATGTCTGGGCATGCTGACTTCTGCATCCAGGCCTTCATCGAATGCGACTTCTGGTGGCCGGGTCTCTCCACCTTTGTTCACAACTTCATCCTTGGGTATGCTGTTTGCCAGCAAAACAAGGTCAACACCCACCCCTCCATGCCTGCACTCTCCCCCATCCCTTTCTCTGCCTTTCTCCCCTTCAAACAGATCTCCGTGGACCTCATCATGGACTTACCCCCCTCGGGCGGGCATGACTCCATCATGGTCATGGTCGACCATGGGCTTACTAAGGGGGTAATTCTCATCCCTTGCTCGAAAACCATAGATGCGCTAGGCATCACCCAGGCCTTTCTCGATCATGTCTTCAAATGTTTTGGACTTCATGACTCCATCATCTCTGACAGAGGTCCTCAATTCGCATCTGCCTTCTCCAGAGAACTTGCACGACTACTGCAATACGATGTCTGCCTCTCCACCGTATATCACTCCCAATCTGATGGACAAACTGAACCAACCAACCAAGAACTAGAAACTTATCTCCACATCTTTTGCGCCAACAATCCTCAGAAATGGTCCTCCCTACTCACCACTGCTGAATTCCACCACAATTCTGCCCCTCACTCCTCCACCAAAGTCTCCCCCTTCTCCCTCCTCCTCGGATACGAACCTAGAGCCTATCCCACATTAGGAAAAACCTTCCTACCTGTGCTAACCAACCGCCTCTCCATCCTAGAAGAAGCTTGCTCGGAAGCTTTAGCAGCACATGACTCTGCCCATCGGATCATGATGCAACGCTCCACCCAGACCTTCTTCCCCTGGCATGTTGGTGACAAGGTATGGCTAGAAGCTACCAATCTCCGCCTCCATTACCCCTCTAGGAAATTAGCATCCAAACACCATGGGCCCTTCAAAATCACTCAGGTACTCTCTCCCCTGACCTATCGCCTCTGCCTATCCCCTACCTGGAAGATTCATGATGTATTCCATGCTTCCCTCCTCTCTCCCTACCAAGAAACCACAGCGCATGGCCCCAATTTCCTCAAACCTCCACCCACTCTGATCGATAATGAAGAAGAATACATATGAGGTTGATCAGATCATTGCCCACTGTGGAAACAATCGAGCCCGATGGTACCTGACTGCATGGAAAGGCTATTCATCAGCCGAAAACACATGGGAACCAGAGAGCAATCTCTGTCATGCCCCCCTTGTCCTCAAGGAATATAAGGACACTCATGCCCTGACATGAACCAAGGAGGACGTGATGTCTCTATGTGAAGTACCCCCCTCCCTCAAATGACCTGGCTCTCCTTCAACCACACCCTCGCCATCCACATCACCATCTCCACCCTCACCTTCATCGCAGTCCTTCTCGTCATCATCCTTCTCACCTCAACATGTCCGAACAACACCCATTCACTTGCCGTCTCCAGAGGGCCACTTTGGCTGCTGATCTCACATTGCTCCAGTTGGTCCTCTCGGACAGTCACCTCACCACCTCTCTTGACAATGCTATGAATACTGATTCCCCTCTTCAGTCTCTCTTTTCCGCTTATTTAGCTCAACATCGTCTTATCTCGTTCGCTTCCTTTCTCGCCAACAATTCCTCCCCCACTCTCACTCAACTACGTTTCTTCGCTACGTCCATAGACCTTCTACAGCGTGACCTGGACCATCTCCTTCTATCCGCTTTACATCAACTGGGCATCTCAGACTTGGTTGTCGAATGCAATAACCAACTTCGAGCACACCGC
>JBBPUA010000814.1:0-12152 GCA_038094355.1 Afroboletus lepidellus | reverse complement strand
ATACCTCGACGCTCCAGTGAGCAAACCGTGCCGAGGGCGTGTCTCGCTGCCCTTCGCGAGGGGGACTCGGTCTGTCAGGGACGCGCGCGTAGCCGCCTTCGAGGGCGTCATCCCTCGAACGTCGTCCCGTCACCGCCCCGAGCGCCTTCTCGAAGAAACCCTGGCCCTGCGCCATGTCCGACAACGTATGCGTGAAATCTATCGGCTCGGCGTGGTGTCTCCTCAGCGTGGTGCTGTATGCGAAATGACTGGTCGCGCCCGGCGCGGGTTGTGGTTCTCCATATTGGGTGTCCGCGCAGGTGGGGAAGTAGCTCGAAGCGGGTGGGGAAGGCGGTCGCTGGCGGTCCGGCGCGGAGTGACCTGACGAGGACATGGGGTGGAGTATGGAATGAGCGGAGGTCGAGACCATGGAACTTGGCCCAGGTTCTGCCATCGTTGATAGCTCTATGTTGCTAGTATGTGCAGAAGATGCCAATGAAACACGTTTTCCCGACGCGGGAAGGGCTCGTCGAGAGGTGGACATCGCCACTGCGAGCTGGGAACGCCTTGTGACGGCGTCGGGTCAACAACAAGTAGAAATGAAGAGGAAACCTGATTAATGGAACTGCGATGTTCTAACCAGCATATGTGAACAGATTCCCTTTACAAGACATTGTTTGGCGGTAGCCCTGGATCCAAACAAACGCCCATGTTCCGAAATCCGACCACACGCAGTTTTAACTTTTTGACAGCCCGAGAATTATCGCACATCTAGGAAACATACATGCTACAATGTTACAAAAGGACGGTATGATACAAGCCTGCTGATATCGAAAATAGTTGACAAATGCATACCCTCATAGTGCTACAAGAAACATACAGCATCTAAGCGATACGAGCCCTCTTAGACTGCGGCTCAGTGATGGCACGTGCCTCGCGACCTGGAACAACTTCGGCGTCAGTGACGTCCATGCCTGGCACCATGCGTTCGATGTGCCGATGCACAGCATCGTCACGCGAAAATAAACGTCTGCAATGTAAACATTTCCATTTCACCCCCAGGTGCATGACAACGTGGCGGGAGAGGTTCTCTTGTTTCATCGGCCGAGAGTGCGTGCACTCGTCCCAGCGGCAAACGGCGGGTATAGCGGGGCCCGTTTGAAGGTGGTGGTGGTTTCGGAGGTGCCGGAGCACCCGGGTTCTGTCCCCGACGATCCATTTGTTGCACGGACTGCCGAGGACATCAAAGCGACACTTGTAGAAGCAGCGCTTATCGCCGTAGCGGTATTGAGCATATTCAATGTCTGCTTCATCGGCCCGAGTCTCCAGCGACAATGGGGGAGTCGGCAAAAGTACCTGTCCTGGAACCGGAAGACCGGCCGTGGACGATGGGATATTTTCAGAGGCCACGTCAGTGGGCGGTGATAGTGGGACAAAGGTGGGAGTCGGGACAGACTTCTTTGTTACGGTGTTGTAGCCATGATTAGATGTATGGTCTGGAATGACCGGCGTCGGTGCTGTTGCAAAAGTTGGAAACGACGGTGGTCGGCTCCATCCCTGCTGGCGAGCATCACGATCGGCAATGTGGCACTGTCGCGCATGATGATAAGGGTGGCTAGATAGGGACGATGTCCTGAGAGATCCGCTCCCAGCAGACGTGCGGAGCGATCGCGCGGAATTTGTCCCGGACGTCCGCGGCGCAGGAGGCGTTCCATGGCCGTCTGGGCCAAGCAACGAGTACGACGGCTGGACCGCTGCAGAGTGGTACTCCAGGACGGGGGTTTGAAAAGACGAGTGGACGCGAAATTCCTGATCAATGCTAAACACGCAGTCTGTGAGCGAGTGGGCCTCATCCAAGTGGGCAAGCTGACCTCGAAACGGGGAGGAGGTATTCGTCCTCGGGAGGTTGGGAACCAGGCAGGTAATTCAAATAGTAGGGGTTCATGTCGAAAGAAGGTTTACTGGGGAGCTTCTTTGATGGGCATGTGAGACATCAGCTGAGATTTTAAGACATCGGTGGACATCCACTCACCCGGCACGGAGAGTTACATAGTGTTCATTTGCAGAAGCACTGCTCGGCGAATGGCGATGACGACTGGTGGTAGTATGCGGTTTCATCACTCTGGCGGAGAGCGCGGCAGTTAATCGATCATGAATATTAGGCATGACATCCACCGCAATGATCTCGTCCTCTCACCACGGGGCCATATTACATATTATCCATAATCGCGGAGAGCTACCAAGGCGCGTGTGACGGCGCAACCTGAAATGAACGGCTGTGCATGTCGGGGGGTAAATGTCGAATTTTAAGGCATGTACGCCAGGCGACATACACGCCATGCGTTCGAGTGGATTGCGTCGCTGGAGGACGACGCAAGGCCACGACGCCCAAGAGAAAATAGCGACAAAAATGGTGATAATCAGTAACCCGGACACGCGACAACTTTTAGTGCAAGTTGCCTTGATGTTGTGGTGATAGCCGTGCTGGAAGAAGCCGGCGATCCGTAACTTGATTCTTCTAGATCGTCATAAATGTACGCAAAAGCATTCAGCCGTCGCAGGAACACACCTATCTTACATGTCGTTTTCCGACGCCGTGGGCGGTGGCTTGGCGTCTGTTGAGGCGTGGATGGCTGCCAACTTCGAGGAAAACTTGTGGCCGGCTGTGAGAGGCGTCATGAGATAACACAGAGAAACTCGTGGAAGTACATACCACCGGCAGCGCAATGCGTCTGCTACGGTGCGGATATTGCGCATCAAGGATGATTGGTGAGGCGGGGGAAACATGAGTCTCTGACGCATCGGCTGTTCGGTCAAGGATGTGGATCAAACACAGCAATGTTTGTTTACCAAAGGCCTTGGAACCAAACAACCATCTGGTTCGATATTACTATCACGAGTATGTCGGGTTCGACGCCATGCTATTCCTCGCTGACAGACCTCTTCAGGCGTTGAATAAACGTCAATGTCATCCATTCACCACCGCAGGAGCCGCAGTCGGGACCGCCATTCGAGGATGGACGACAGAGACGGGCACGAGCCGCGGTCACATAGATTCAACTCCAGCTCGGGTCGCGGCGAACCCAACGACAAAGACCCATCAATACGGTCTCGACGACATCGTTCACACTCACGCACGCCCTCCCCGAGGGTGCGGTCGCGGTCCCGATCAACGTCCCGTGGACCGGCCTCTAGGAAACCTAGATCTCGTTCCCGTTCCCGTTCGCGTGAACGGAGACGGCGCTCTCGGTCCAGAGAAAAATATAAGAAGACGGAGAGGAGGAAGCGATCACGGTCACCCCCAGCCAGCTCTTCCGATTCCGACTCAGGGTCTGATCGCAGGCGGCACAAGAAGAAGAAACACCGCTCACGCGAAGAAAAGGAGCGCAGGCGTAAAGAAAAGAAAGACAAGAAGGTGATATACCACGGCCCGGTGTCGCCGTTTGACGTTGACCGGTTCAGCAGAAGAAGAAACACGCGGCTGGCAGTTCGAGTGCCCACTGGGGAAAATACGGGATTATCAGCGACTCCGAGTGAGCAAGGGTCCTTGATTGAGTCCACGAGTTGACGCAGCTCCCCCCAGTTTCTATAACAAGACGCAAGAATTCAGAACCTGGCTTCTTGAAGAGCGCAAGCTCAACCCTGAGGCGCTATCTAAAGACCAAGAGCGAAAAGAGTTTGCCGTGTTCGTAGAGGATTACAACACTGGTATGGGTCTATTTCCTGCTGCGTGTCGACGACATAAAACGCTCTCACTAGCCACTTTGCCCCATGAAAAGTATTATCATATGGAAGCGTATGAACGCCGAATGGACTCTTTGAGGTCAGGCGAGTTTGTTCCCCCTCCCGAAGACACGTACGATCCAGATGCGGACATGAAAGCACACGCTACGAGACACAAGAAGGCCACTGTTGATCACGATAGCTACATGTCTCGAGACCAACTGATGGAGTTGCGCAAGGTGCAGAACGAGAGGGTCGAGGTATGAATTCCTGGACATTATCGCGTGCCCATCCAGCTTAATCGACTGGTAGATTGGCCGCATGAAACGGCTGGGAATGGACGTGAAGCAGAACATGGGAGTGCGGATGGATGGTAGCGTGTTTGACGGATGAATCTGGCATACGATTTCCCTTGACCGTCTATCTTTGTACGCGATCAGATCGTCGCGATCGAATAGTTTGTCAAAAAGCTTGACATGCGTGGATGGCGAGGTGTTGCAGGGTAACAGCCTTGTCTGACCGTCGTGCCTGCCAGCAGGTGTGTGGCGGGCTGCCGAGTTTCGCCTTGAGGCGGAATCTCTTCAACACTCGACTCCCATCATGCTGGATATCCTACTCCTCGGCGCGACAGGTAACACATTTCCTTGGTTTTGAGATCTCGCTCACACAAGTCACCATCAAGGTTATACGGGTCGCCTGATCACACGCTACCTCGCGACCCACGCGCAGCGCACGGCGTTCTCGTTTGGCTTGGCTGCGCGCTCAGATGCAAAGCTCAAGGCACTCGTACGCGAATACGCCGACCTCGCGGACGTCCCCATCTTCGTCCTGGACGTCACAAACGGCCATGACGTCGACAAGACCGTCCAACGTGCCCGAGTCGTCATCAACGCCGTCGGGCCTTATTGGCGTTGGGGCACGCCTGTCGTCCGCGCGTGTGTTCGCCACGGCAGGCATTACGTCGACCTCACCGGCGAGGCACCTTGGGTCAGGGAGATCATCTTCGAGCGAGTCCATGCACTGTCCTGGCTGCCAGTCGCTGACCCGTGTATAGGCTCGACCACGCCGCCAGCCGCTCGGGCTCGGTGATTGTCCCCTGCGCCGGGCTCGATTCTGTTCCTTCCGACGTCCTCGCGTACTTGGGGAGCAAGACACTCAAGGCGTTTGCAGGGCCCTCGACCGCCGTGGACGTATCCACGTCGGCATGGAAACTACGTGGCACAGGGATTTCGGGCGGAACCTTTTCATCTATCCTCGCCCACCTAGAGGAAGTGCCAAAACACAAGTTCGACGCAGCCAGAACAGACTTTGCGCTCAGCCCGAGTACGTGGTCCAATTCGGACAATCACGTGATTATTTACCAACTCGAAAGTCAAGGGCGAAAAGAGCCCACAGCCAAAGGCGTTTTACTCGCTGCCGATTTCAAAGCCACCCATTCAGGGTGCTCTGTATTTGATGGCAATCGTGAATTTGCAAGTCGTACAGCGTTCCTGGGGCTTGTTTGAGCTTGCCACACGGAGCCCCAGACTCGTGCTCGGTACCTCCCGACGGTCTGGTGGTGAACACGAGGATGCGACGGCGTTGTCCTATGGTCCGCAGTTCAAGTATGAAGAATTCTTGGCGCTTCCAAGTCGGCTTCATTCGCTTCTCCTGATGGTGTTTTTGGTTATTGTTGCGGGAGCTATGCGGCTATTTCCGCCAGTGCGTATTTCTTTCTTGCCTCCTTGTATATTGATGCCAATACACTCTAGGTCCGGTGGGTGGCTCGTCGGTTCATGCCGCGGGCAGGTGATGGTCCCACTGAAGAGTGTGTATTTCATCGTCGGAAAGTTTGAGTGGTTTGGCCGTGGCTAATCATCCACCTTGTAGACAACTTGAAGCAGGCGCTCTCAATATCACGAATATCACGACCTCGATGCCAAACGCTGAAGGACGGACAATATCCGTACGGACAAGCTTCCGTGGCAAAGGAGAGCCAGGCTATTTGTTATCGTCGAGTGAGTTGTATGATTTTCATTCTGCGGAGAATCAAGCTGACCAATGGGTTGTTCGCAGTCATGATCGCGGAATGTGCCTTGTCTCTCGTATTAGAGCCAGACCGTCTCCCGGCGTTCGCCAAGCGTGGTGGTGTGCTCACGCCCATGACCGCGTTCGGTGACGTCTTGATCGAACGCCTAAAGGCTTCCGGACGTATCACGATTGAGAGCGAAGTGGTACTCGCAGACGCCACTCGGAAACAGCTGTAGAGGCGAGACGACTGCGGGTTTTGCTCAGGGTCCTCAGGTTTGTAAATTATACCTCGTTTGACACCCCTGTTGGCTATATCACTATATATCTGTCTATCTAACTTTAGACTTGCTACTGTTGTATCATTGTACTCTCGCCAGTAGTGCACTTGATGGTGCACAACAGATGGTTGCCAATGTGACTGATGATGCCCGAGGACGCAATGTCATAGGAGAATGACGTTGGGAGCATTGCCTTGAATCAACCCGATGCCTCCCGACGCGTCTCCAGGAAGCACGGGAAAGTGCAGACATGCTTGGCGTCGCTCCGGGGCCGACTCATTTCCCGACTACGAGAGGGGGGGCTATATTTCATTCATCTCCCTGAAATGAATGAGACTGCGGTTCCGAAGCAAAAACGTTTGATGTCGGGCGGGCAACGTACCGTGTGGTATGCCCGTGTACACCACGAGGAGGATCAGGGGGGTTTATTGCCGGGACCCTGATGATGCCCGTATGTGTGTCCCTTTTGATGCAAAGACGGGTCGATTTTCCATTGGTCGTTGAATGGCGGCCTATCGAGGATGGTTTGGCGTACCCTCGACTTTGGAAATTGGTGCTGGGAGGTTTGTGGGTGGTGCTAGGAGGTTTGATCGATCAGGATCAGGCGACACGTGCTACCACCCTGAAGACGACGAGCATTGGAGAGGTGCGTAGTCGGCGAACGATGTGCGTCGGACGAGTCTGGGCGAGTGGTTGGTTCGACTTCAAGCGCCAGTAAAGGACTAGGCCTAGTTCCACTCGATGACGGGAGACGACGGAAGAGCCGATTTCATTTCCCGACATGCGTTGAGACGCTCCGCTTTGAACGGCCGACTTTGGGCCCTCGTGGCGCTCTTCAACAACGTGAACGCGACAGTCCGTGACGCTTTGCGACATGGTGAGTTGACAGGGTGTCAGCGACCCGTCGTCGCGTCCGCTTCTGTCGAGGAGTCAAACCAACTCGGGGCTCCTTTGACTCCGAGGCACCTGAAACAGGTCCAAACTTCCCAGACGAGCTTCTGTGGGCGCATCAGGAATCCGAATGGACGTATTTGGCCTCCAAAGAAATCGATCGTATCGACAAAAGGCTGCAAATCTTTGATCGACCGCTGATCGACTCTATAGAGTGCGGACCCCGACTGTTACTCGGGGCTTTGACCGGATCGACAGGGGGCTGTCGAGGTATGCGATGAAGCTGTATAAATGGATGGATTTGTTAGTAACAGGGACCTGGCAGACGTCACGAACCTTGGTGCAACGGGAAAGCCTGTCCGAGTTCACCGCGGAAGCAAGACACAAGACGGACGGCTCGTTGGGGCGAGTCGACTGAAAGCTTGAGCATGCAAATTGGCCGTCGGATCTAATCGTACGTCTGTGTTTTTCTGCAAAGTAAATTACTATTCACTGCCATGAAAGGACGGAAAACTCAACGTCCAACGTTGACCGTAGATGCTGAGTCGCTGTCAAATTTTCCAATGACGACTTAGCTAACGTACGGCGCCTCGGCGAGACTGTCGTGCGGATCTTCCACTACTTGGCTATGTCGGCGTAAGTGCGCCAGGGGCTGTTAGGGTTGATCATGATGTGGCGTTTTGAATGCAAGGCTCTTGGGAACATTCCTTTGCCACCAAGCTGTGGAAGTCGCCGGCAAAGCGGCTTCGTTGTTGGAGGACGATTGGTGCAATTCGTCGCCATCATATCGTTGGTCAGCCCAGCTAAACTCATGATCAAACGCGGATGTTCTATATCTGCGTTCTCAAATTCCACATTCTCTACTGCTTCGCGTGCTCTATTTTAACTGAGCCTCACTTGCCACTCGGGCGGGACCGGGACTCTGGCGTCCTTTCCTTTTGAGGGTGTCACTGGCCATCTGCTTGCATACAACCCGCCGTTCAGGGTCATGTTTTCGGTGATATATTCCGAAGTGTGCTATATAACCTCGCTGAATGCATTCTATTTCAGCCGTCCCGCCCCCTTTATTTGTTAATTGCTTTCTACTCCATTCCTTCAAGTTGACTCCCTTTTCTTTGAATGTCCTTTGTGTATTCGGCGCACGTCACTTCAATATCAAGAAAACGCACCTATTTCTAACAGCGGTTCTACCATTGTTCTCCGGCATATCTACACTGGCCAGGCATGTATGTTGACGGTTTCGTTTATGACTCTGTCCCAGTGGCGCCCGGTTTAGGTTATGCGGAACAGGGAATGGAGGGTGTAAGTAAACTATTGCGCTTGCGTCACCTCGCGTTGTTCACACAATCCGTCATCGCAGACGACTGCAAACTCCACAGACTCATGGGTGCCGCCTCCTCCACATATACTTAGCCAGGGTTATGCGGCTCCTCACGTTGACGTCGTGCCCCCGGAATATAACTCTGTTGGATATGGGATGACGGCAAACACGTCTCAAGTGGCTCCCCGATGCCCCTACCTCGCCCATCTGGCACTGTTCACGGGCCATGTAAGCCTCGTCATGAGCTGCCGTGATTATTTTTCTTTAACCTCTTATGACAGACTGCGAGTGATGAAGCCCCTGCAGGTCACAACTCTGGTCACCTTACTGGACATCCGATGCCCGTTGGACGAGTCACTCGTCGGTCATCGGCAACATGCAAGTGGACGTCTGCGGAAGGTTGTAAATGCGGCCGAGCTATCAATGAGGTTACCGTCCCAAGACATCTCGCAGAGCATGGTATCTATGGCATGCGTAGAGATCATGTCGTCCAATGCTGCTGGGATGGATGCGGAACAGGTATCAAGCGACAAAGCATCGTGAGACACGTTCGTGAGGTTCATATGGGCGCAGGGCGCAGGTCCCTCAGAGCGTAGTGGGCGATCATGCTCGGTTGAAAGTGCCTATTTTATTCCTTCTAGTTGCCCATGCCTCTCGTTATGACTATTCTATTCTTTCATTCTTTTGTACGATACTCGCTGGGGCGGTGGATTTTTTCTTCATTTTGGCAGGGTCCTTTTGCCATCTATGCTCCGCTCTCGCTTAGTACTCTTGTTGCCCTACTTTCCACCAACGTTCGCTCCCACGTGCCTAGAATATGTACACTTATAGCCTCGCTGATGTTGTCGTAATCGTACGAGTTCATTGGCAGCAAACGACCACCTCTAGCCTTCCACAATATCGTTTTGGCGAACTTGTGTTCCAGACTCAGATATGGCTTGTATATGAAGTTGGGTCTGACGAAAACGAAATTCTCGAAGTGGGAAGTATACGTGTGAAGTATACGTATTTAGCATACTTAAACTGAATGGTGGGTGGATGGCTATAACTGATTCCACTGTGTCTAGATTGTGGTTTGTAGTATCAAGCCGCCGGCCATTTCACGCCACGATTCAGCGAGCGCAGGTACTCCGACGAGTTCAATTATAGTATTGCCACCGTGAGACACGCAACTTGAGACTCCGAGTGCGGATGCCTCAGCTCCCTCTTCATTCCAGCTATTCAAGCAGCGTCAAGGAGTCATCGGGTTTCCAATGGTGCCCAGTTGCAAGTGCTAAGCTGTCTAGCGACCTGTTTGAATCAACCGGAATGGCTGCAACCCGAATAGAACCTGGATTGTGCTCGGAGCTGCGCGTAAGAACCAATTAGAAGAAAAGTCGTACTTGCCTGCCAGTTCCGGCAATTCTCGAAAATCACCCTTTACTTGCAAACGCCACTCCAACCAGTTCGATGGCTTGCCCTTAGACACATGGTAACCACATGGTATGCCATGTATGTTCAGCCTTGGGATCTCAGGAGCCATTCCGGTTCACCGCGCTATGTTAATGGACCATCGACTGAAACCGCCCCGCGCTAGTAAGAGGGGTCAACATCATCGTTAATCACTCACTGCACTTTCAGAGTCAAAAGATCTCCTGGACGATTCTCTCTTGACCGTTCCACGGATGTTAAGAGTTGAATGGGCATACAAGGTGCGTGCGCTATGCGGACACGTTTTGCCACCCGTGCCCTGTCATCGATGGCATTCGCCGCATGTAATTGCACCTCCGTCAAAGCTTCGAGTCTGCTGGTGAGTTATGCGAGCGTTATTGCCTTGTACACTTCTCTAATAAGATCTTGTCAGTTAGAGTTGGGGGATCATGGAACTGGTACCTTCCACCGTGTCTATTCACACATCGACTGGCGGCCATAGGTCAACTTGCATTTCCGCGCCAGTCACGTCGAGCATTCTGCCGTCTTCCGTCCAGAATATTTGATGACATCGGTGAATACTCAACATCCGTCGTCAAGTGAGGTCAACATGTGTGGCGGGGAATATTCACAGGCTGAATTGCAGATAAGCGAAAGGAAGTCCATCTCGCGTATCCAAGGAGAATAGGCAGCTGACCTGGGACGTTGTTTTCGTTATCGATGTCTGAGAATAACTGCAAAAGACAGATTGGCGCTCATGTGACTATATATGAGGATGAGGTACGTAGACGAAAAAAATTGACGTTTTCTTTCTTCCTTCTCTCTCACTTTTGGATGGGCGATATCCGTGACGAGTTTCTGTCGACAAAGCTTCCCCTGCCTCCACTACTCTGCCTCCTCGGCATCCAGCATTTATTCGGCTTCTGCCGCTCCGTCCCATAAGCCTATCATGGCTCGGTCACTAGGGCAGGCGCTAATTAGCCCACCGATCGGTCGGATTCATGAACATAGCTGAGAGAACAGTCTAGTGCCGAACCCCGCGGATATCGAACCAGCTCAAACGAGTTGTTTCTTCCTCTTTCGGCCATAACTGCCAACTGGCTGTTCTACGGTCGGACTGGCCCTGCGTGCCATGATGACTTTCCATTCGAACATTCCTTACATGCGTGCACGCCGACTGGGACAGTTGGAAGGCTCAGTGTAATAAAAGGGCACCGAAAACACGCCAACTCCGTACTCTCCTGCAGCGTCCATTCGTCTTCGGTAAACACACGGCCTATTCTCGTCTCCAGAGTCTGATCTCTCGCACTTACACGTAGATTAATGTATCCCCCGGAACACCCAGTGAACTATCCATTCAACGCCGACTGGGGCTTAGAAGTGGGCCAGCATTTCTCGTCATTTTGGATTCGACACTGATACGCTCGCAGGAAGTACAAGCATTCCTAAACTACGTGAACGAAATGACGAGCGCAGGGTCTTCCTCGACTGGGTGAATCACCCGTTTTCTTCGCGCTCCCCAGACTGTTAATGGAGTTGTGTAGAGTGGCGCCACCAGACCAGAGCCATTGTCGGTGTAATTGGACCACAGCCGGCATATTCTGCGGCCAAATCTTCAATACCTTTGATGCGTTAATAATCCACTTGGGCCAAGTCCACGACATGCGTGGATCTGCTACACGGGAGCTAGAATGTCGGTGGTGGTCAGAAAGGGGGTACTGTGGGCAGAGATACCGTCGGGATGGCTTCAGACGTCACATTGGAACCCACGTCGGTATCTCTGTCGACTGCCCCGAGTGCGGAAAGTCCTTTTCACGAAGGGACTCCGTGCGCGCCCACCTTAAGAAGATGCATGAAGGGCAGTAGCTGCTTGCATAGCGTTGTCGCGGTCGGGTTGCTGTATCGAACGTGTATTCCAATGGAATATTCTTTTTCGACTATGGGCCGCCGCTCATTGTTTAGGGTCAGGTTGAGTTTTGATGTTGGCAAGGCGGTTCGAGTCATCAAGCGGCGCGGCCAAGCGGCACCCCGCTCGGCCGCTGTAGCTCTGGTTGTGGCATTGGTGAGGCAACCATTATATTTCCACGCCAGCCCCATCTGCCTGCCATGTACCTTGGTAGCCTGCCAGTCAGGGTGTCACAGCACGGCACGCTCGGACTAAGTCAATTAGCTTTTGGCCTCAAATCCCTTAATTACGACCCCCGAAGAAGGACAGGTCAGCATGTCGGAGTGTATGCAAAGCGAACGGGGACCTAAATTAGACGTTCGGTTTAGGGGTATGCGCACCGAGTCTTGACATCGTGCATGGGTCGTGTTTTCGACTGGAACAGGTTTCGAATGGCGCGTCTGAAAAAGGATTTTAAACATCATTTTGTGGCAGGTGCATTTAACTTAACTTTGTACTGTTCCCACATGTGACCGTGCGTTGCGTTCGCTCGAGTTTGCTACATTGGTAATTGAATGCGAAGAATATATTGTGAGGTAATATCCGAATGACGCACTGCAATCTACAGCCTGGCGGGGGGGGGGGGGGGCTAGGT
>JBBPUA010000813.1:532-12153 GCA_038094355.1 Afroboletus lepidellus | reverse complement strand
GTACTAATTCGTCTCTACGCACCTGGATTCCTACGATTATTGCAAGAAGTCCGTCTTCTAAAATTCAGTCGCTGCCAGTGAGGGTCGTACCTTGGTGCACTGTACATTCGTCCGGACATGTCTAACTGAGCATTGCGCACGCTGATGTAAGGACACACCTCGATAAATGCACAGCATGTTTGTTTTCCTAGTTAACAATACTTATCCTAGGTGGGTTCATGGAGCGATTAGTAGGCTGTTTTGCTGATGTAGCAGTCTCGACAAATTTTTGCGCGAGTTGACCGTGCGAGCGTCGCGGAGACATTGCCACAAGAAAGCTCAACACGAACAAGAAAGTAACAAGACAGAGGGGGTGGAGATCTTGGACCAACCTGGCACCCAGGCCTGAGTAAGGTGGACCCTCCTAGCGCTTCTCTCTCTTCCTCAGCCTGACAAAAGTTTTACTACTAGATCGGATCATCATCTTGGCCTCATGAATACTGTACAAGTAGTTGTCCACTGACACCTTTTACTTCACCAGGTCCAACTACAGCAATAGATGATGCCGCCCCACAGCCGATGCTACGACGTGATGTAAATGAAGCATACATAACTCATCATTGGAAAGCACCTCCAGCTGAGCACGATGACGATTTGGAGGTGCGTTGAAGAACATGGTACTACATCCCAGAGCAAGGTGCATTGGTACGATTCTGAGTCGACTTCACTTGATCTTATTTTCGCCTTTATACACAGAGAAATCCAATTCTACGCTCAGACATGCGACTCTGAGGTTTCCAGAGTGTTAAGCTTCCAGCTCTGTATTCGACATTGCGGCATTGTTTTCTGTTTTCAAATGCCATAACACTGATATACGTCTATTCGTGGCGTCCCTCAGTTTGGTTACCAGTTCCCTAAAATCATGTATTTATTGTGCTGCTCACCTGAATCTTCCACCCATAATAGGTAGCACGGCTCGCCCCTCTGACTTATATCATATGATTGCCCAAGCTTAGGGCCCCTGGCCCTATTCTTGACGGTGTGTGAACTCAACCTTCGACGTTCTGTTCATGAACAAGTAACTTAATCGTACTGAGTTTAGGAGATCCTCAGGCAGTACTATATACCATCATTCAGAAGCGTTCTCGAACCGGAACAATTGAGAAGGGAAAAACGGGAGGAATGGACTTGGTATATCCGATCGGCTGGATTTCGGTCTGTACATAAATCAGAAAAACATTCAAGTTCAGATGTGAAAGATAATGACCACATGATCAGGATCAGATGGGACAGTCTAGCACTGGCTCTTGTCGTTGGACGGCTGGATACTGAGTAAATAATCATGGATCAGAATGTGGAGTCACTACGAGAGTGATTCAAGTGCTACTGACGTGTGTGTGCGTCCTGATCTTTTCTGTAGGTGAAGATCTACTTGATGCCTGGGTTAATACCGGTCGCAACGACCTTGTTTTCAACCACCGTGGTGTAGGGATATCCGTTTATACTGAGGTAGCCACCCTCGTTCCTCCACTGCAAACGAGAGGTGAGCGATACATATTGCATAGAAGCGAAAAAATGCATTACATCTTGAGTACCCTCGCCAAGGTAGACGTCCGCCTGCATAGCCGGCTGTAGTGCATGGTCGACGCCGGCAGGCCTGGGGGCGTTCGAGACGAGAGAGATAATCTTGAATATACCAGAATCAGGGTTGGCAGGCATCGATGAGCAGTGTGGTGTTTGGGTCGGGCGCACCGACGTCTACATGGTTTTTATACGCACGAAAACTAACGTTAAGCTAGCACACCGGGTACTATGTGCATACCTGAAAGTGGCTTGATAATATCGCCTCAAGGCTCAAGGGCCGTTGTGGCCTTGCCTCTTTGATGCGTGCTTTGATTTTTTACGCGACGGGGAGGAGTTTCGCGAGAACGCCGAATACCATGACAGGTTTCTGCGCATTCGTGGGCACATCCTTCCTTCAATGAATATACCAAGTCCTATATTAATTGTGATCCATCAGAATTCATTCGTCACGTTCTTTGGATGCTACAAACTGTGGGTCGTTACCCATATACGGGCGTTACTCGTTCGGCTGCTAATTGGATTGATACAAGTGTGCCACTGGCGCTCCCAAATGTGCCTGTTACGTGGTAAGACTGTGGCCCTGAACGCAACGCCTTTCATGGCTTCTGAGACGTGTGGTCCAACAGGCGAGATTAGTCAAACACTTTATGAAGCGGTATACCCATTTAGACAGATATCTTGACAATGCCTCTGACAGGACCAAGAACGAAGTCACCAGGAGGCCATATAAGCTTAAAACATCATATTCCGGTTGAAAGTTGAACCTTACCCGATCTCGGTCGCTAGGTCACATGAGCGTAATCAGGAGTATGATTCTCCACACGGTAGCGAGCAAAAGCACCGAACCCCAATATGGGTCAATACAATGTCGTTTCAGAGAGCAGGACACCGGTATCAAGGGTCTAGCTGCTTTGGGGGATATGTATCAGTCGGAAGCACTCAGAAAAGAAGGCGTAGCTCGTAATCGAAGAAGGAACTCGACTGCGGACGTATGGAGTGCGTCTAGAACGACCTCGTGTCCATATAGACTGGTTTCAAGGTACCATACTCTCGATCGCTTGACGGCATATCCCATGGATTCTCGTTGTCAGCATCTGAAAACATTCTTCAGTCCAATGAATCAGAATATATTGATTCCCAACTGGCACCTGGATGCCAACCTCCTGCCCCGAAGCGGACGTCAAGACTGACTAAAATATGTGTTCCTGGTCAGATTCGCTGCATCATCTGATTCATCATCATGAGTGAGCTAACTTCTTCATCCACTCCGACATACTTGCCCCATGGAAGCAAAGGTCGAACATAATTTGCGTTCGTCCCCAGGACAAGGCTTCTTTCTCTCCTGAGATTTATTTTGAATCCTGTAGGTTAGTCGCTTCTAGCAAATGGGTCAGCCAGACTAAGCCTCGAACAAACAAAGTACTAGGTTAGGGCTGCGAATCCAAGAGCGACACCTTACTGTACGCCAGCAACTCCTAATCATTAATCCAAAACGAGAGTGAGCCGACGGGATGGCTTTTGTCTTTTGTCCATTTGGTGAACGTGTCGACGCGTTTTCACCGTCGCCATATCCACCAGATGCTACGTTAATGTCTGATCAAGTTCTCTTCCGGTTCTTCCAACATGTACCCGGTTTTGCTGGCTCCTGGCAAGGATGTCAAGCCATAGTGCATACGACAGATATTAAATATGCAATTTGACGAAGCTCCTTATTACTGACACTAACGACCCTCACCGCTCCAGTTTGTAAGGAAAATAATCAAGCACCAACCAATAACTGATACGCCACATACGTCGATCCAAAAACCAAGCCTTCGCCATACCATAATGTGTCAATATGTTTCAAGGCAATTCAAAGTTATTAAACACGCACCAATGAAGGGGATTTGCCCAAGAACGCCACCTCGGGTGTTTCTCTGCCCGCGTGCGTGAGTGTCATGCCAGAAGCTGAGCTTCATCTGGAAAGAAGCGCACCTTGGCAGCATTCCCCGTGGTATACCCAATCGTATACAACACACGGGAGAATACCCAGAACCCACATGCGCTCGCCGCGAAGATAGGGTATTTCACACCCGACACCAATGTCCTATCACGCCATTGGATCTCGCTCCATTCGAGTGGGATAAGAGACTTACGAGACAAGAATAATGGGCATATACTCCAGGGTGTTTTGGTGTGCGCGTTGGGCACAGTTAAAGAGGTGCGCTTCACGCGATGCCTCCGCTTCTGCCTTTTCCGCATATACTGTACCGTTTTCATTGTTATGTCAGCTGGTCACCGGGACGCGTTGCGTGGACGCACATTGCGGATATTTGATGCCCGACTTTGCGCGGTAACGACCGACTATCGAAATCTGCCAGCCCAGGAGCCACATGGACGAGACGAGCGCCGCGGCAATGTAGCGATAACTGCATGGCAAGGAGTGAGATGCAACGAAGGAAACCAAGACAACGCGGCTGACCCATCAGGAAGCAGGATTTGAGTCGACATTGTACAGGTTGGTGGGGATAGTGGTGACGGGGAGAGATGATGTGGCCAGGGGTTCTTATACTCTGCGCTAATCGCCCACGACGCGTGTGCATGAGAGGCTGCGTGCCGCATCGTGACGCAAGTGCTGACGCGTCGACAGGGTACTTTGTCAGCCGCACGGGCGAGTGTGATGGAAGCCGATGGAACAGTACCATTTTTGTTCTCATCCAGGGTCAAGCTCACCGACCCTGGTTCCATAGGCAGCCATTGCGACCTGCACCACCGGCGAGTAACTACCAGTTGCTAGAAAGAAAAATTCCCTTGCCAATACACACGCTTCGCGGCAAAGACGCGTGACGAATCCTTTCACACACCATCATGTGGACACGCGTACGACTTTGGACTTCAGTAAGAGGCTTCCGTGTAGATGACGAGTAGCTGAAGGGTGGCTGCTCTCTGCGACGTGCGTGGATGTGCACTCCCACAACTCTTGGAAAATGTCCGCATCGGCCTCGTAGAGGGACCTCTTTCGCCACTTTCTGCTGGCTCCGCCTCAAGGTGTTCTTCCCGCGACTCAAACGTCGCAAACCATCCTGAAAAAGCTTGATTGTGCTGAGGGCTATCTGGACGCATTTCATGGGTGCGTCCACGCGGAGGCGATGCTCATGGAGCTCAAGAATTATCATCGACACGAAACCACGCTCGGTGGACGACATCTGAGAGATATCCAACCCGTGCGTTTCCTTTTGATACCAATCATCTTCACATGCATAACAGATTGTAGATGGAGGGTGGTGATGCAGCGAGCAGCAAATGTTATTGGTGCTGTGACTAGCGTTTCAGATTGCACTCCAATACAACACCAATACATGGCATTACGCGGGCATCAGCATCCGGAGGAACTCGAAATGGCACTGCGGGTTGAACTACATCAGCGTTGCGTAGCGCGAACTCGCCAGAGAGTTCAGTGCCAAGCTCGCCTAGGACTCGGTCAGCAAAACGACACTGTCTTTGTCCCCTCTTCCCTTCGGATGCGTATCTCCCAGTTAGCGCCCGGCTCATATCCTCCGTCGGCATGTGATTTGTACTATCATCTTTCCGCAGCTACGACTCAACCCCAACGCCCGAACGAACTCGGGCAGGAACGCATTCAATTCAAGCAGAGCGAGAATAATTCCACTTCCGGTTCTCTGACATGTCACTTTGCTGGGTGCTTGCAAGCATGTCAAACCATAGGATAATCAAGAGATGCGTATAATATGCGACTTGACAAGGTACACTCCTTGGTATTACAGTGCATAATGAGGATACAACCCTGATTTCCCCAAGGGACTAAGCGCCGACCAACAACTGATACGCCACGTACGTCGATCCGAAAAACAAGCCTTCAGTATACCATGATATGTATATATCGGCGCGCCTCCAGGCAATTCCAAATTGAAATGCGCACCGACGAGGGGGATATGCCCGAGAACGCCACCACGAGTGTTCCTCTGTCCACACGCGTGAGTGCCATGCTAGAAGCTGCATCTTATCCTATGAGAGGAACCCACCTTGGCAGCATCTCCCGTAGTATACCCGATCGTATACAATACGCAGGAGAACGCCCAGAACCCGCATGCACTCGCCGCAAAGACAGGGTATTTCATGCCACTAATGTCCTATCATGTCGTTGGGTCTCGGTTCACTCGGGTAGGATAAAAAACCTACGAAACAAGAATAATGGGCATATACTCTAGGGTGCATTGGTGTGCGCGTTGGGCACAGTTGAAGAGGTGCGCTTCGCGCGATGCTTCTGCCTGCACCTTTTCCACATACACTGCGCGTTTGCACTGGATATCAACCGGTTGGAGTCACCTGGACGTGTTGCGCGGACGCACGTTGCGGGTATTTGATGCCCGACTTGAGACGGTAACGACTGACAACTGTTATCTGCCAGCCTACGACCCACACGGACGAGACGAGCGCGGCGGCAACGTAGCGATAGCTGCACAGCGACCCCTTGTCATCCACTCCGAGCCATGATCCAGGGCCCGCCGACCCTGGCATAGTCTCATGGGCAGCATTACGACTGGTGGGTGTTGCCAGAAAGGAATGTACGTCGAGAAATGATCCGATCAACAACTTCATCGAATTTCGGGTTAGGTTCTTCCGCCACGAGGACACGTGGTGTCAACGTGGGTCTGAGGCTTGATCAACATCATGCTAAGCTGTACATGTACGTCCTTCACTATCAACTGGAAAATCGCCTTGTACTACCAGACGAGTCTGTTCACACCCTCCTTCATGGATTAAGGGCACAGAAATCGCCGTCCAAGTGTTCTAAAGGCGACCTCCCATTCCTCTTACGTGACTTCACGACGCTAGTGACATGTGATACGACAATATTAATGACGCGGAGAGGGCCATCCGAGTCCCCGTCACCGAGTCCATTCATGCTGCCTACCAAGTCCGGGTTCTGGTCGATTCTTAGAGTCCCTCTTTGGAGTTCACCCAGAAGTCCATATCTGTGGGCTCGGGCGGCCGCTGGCGGAGGTAGCAAAAGGGTATTATCGCCTTGATTGCACGTCGACGCGCCCTCGCACCTTGCCAAACGTGCCTCCCGTCGGCCATGTCGGAGACGTGTGGAGCACCCTGACCGCCTTGGATCGCACCCGCCAGCAAGGCTGGCTACGATGATCAGTTTGAGGCACGCGAATTGTTCTTTCTGTCGTGGAGCTAGCCGTTCATTGAGCAGGATATAATGCTGAGGGTAGACGACCACAGGGGTACATGAACATGTCTTGAATGTACTGACGGTGCACTATTCGGGTCGTGTCTGCGTCCAATGGCTCTCGTGAGTCATTACCATGAAGCGGCGTTCGCGAACTACAGTGCGGTGGTAGTGAATGCACAACACATGCGCAATATCGTCCGGCCTGTGAGTTATTTTTTGGTCACTGTTTCGTGAAATAGGGGGTCGCGGACTCGGAGCGCTCTGATTGCGGTGAGCATAAAATGTCGTTGCTGCGCCTGGCTGGGTCAACACTTGGGAATGCAGTCCAAGCTTACTGGGACGCATGGAATCAGTTACCCCTGGAACACACCGATGGCGGCCATCAGTCCGTGTCTGGTGGAGGAGCTCTGTCAGGCCGTACTTGACGTGGTTTCGCCAGCTTATTCTTGACAGAGTTCTGCTGTAAGCCCACCCAGGGCAAGACGCTAGCACTTGCCGAGGGTGGTGGAATAACTTGCACTAGGTGACTCAGGCGTTTGTCCCGTGTCGCCTGGTATATTTTTCGATCTCTTTAGGTCACCTGAGGCAAGTTGCGGATGGTGATTCTCCCTGTAGTATACGGCCAATGTACAACAGCACCCGCTGGGCGGCGGGATATACAGTCTGAAATTCGTCAAAGAACATCCTACAGTGAGAACGCGTGATTTCATATGTCCTTGGTTCCATCGGCTACACGGTGCTCTCTGTGACCTGATTTCTTTCGTTCGGCGATAAAGTGCTGCCGTTTTTCCAGATCTACACGGTCGATCAGTGTATGGTTCATGATATCTGAGCCACATCCAGCTCTTTGCACAGATATGACGTACCGTGTGCCCACATGGCCGCGCCAATCCTGTTAGAGACGGTAAATGCGAGCCCAAAGATTGGAATACCTTCCAGCAAGGCGGCAGTAAAACCGAACACTGCAAAAAATGTTAGCTGGTCGCTTTGAGAAACGAAAACACGTGATTACGTACATCGGTAGTCCCACTTTCGCTCCTCGATGAACACTGCAACCTCATGCGGTGTCATCTTTTTTGCTTTGAAATACTTTACAAACAATCAGCGTAACAAGACGAGTAGATGAGATGGACTCACCGGCTTGTGGAGGTGGTGCGCTGTTCCCATGGCTTTGAAACCTGCTGCTACAAAGGTCCCTATGAACGGGTACAAGGACAAGGGGAATAGCAGGACTGAAGGTGTTGATATATCAGCTTGGTGTTCCATGGCGTGGCGCATACACCCACCTCGTTTGACGACGAGGCCCACCGCCCATATACTCATCGCATCGCTTACGCGGGCGCTAAAAGTCTCAGCGACGACGGGGGGGACGTCCCATTCCTCCACGTATGGTTGCCAAAAGTCGGGACCCTTGCCACGAGAGGCGACAGTCTGATCCCATGCGCGTTGCCTAGCAATACGGATATTCCTAGAGAGAAAAAAGGTGATGATGGATGTAATTTGGGTTCCGAGGAGAAGAATCGTCACGTCTACCCAGAGGTCGTTAGGATATCCTACATCAATGTGAACGAGGGAAAGCGCGCACAGGTGGACACACTGAATGGTAAGCTGAACCCGAAAAAGGTCTCTTCCGAGAGGTCCGAAGCGGTATGTGAGAGACGAGTGAGGTATTTGGGCGAAAAGAGGGACGAAGGGTTGTTGAGGAGGAGCCGGACGATGTGTTTTTGGAGCCTGTATGTTAGACACGTCTGGGTGCATGATGATTAAACTGAATGTCGTGCACATCGCACTAGGACGCACCCAGACGAACCCAACAACAAGACCTCGCTGTGCACCATGCTTGCACTTGTCCCAAGCGGGTTTGTAGAGCGATTTGTCCGTACACAGCCTGTAGACCCCGACGACGACGTAGGACGGGGGGAAATTGAGACGGAGAGTCGCTCGCTGGAGGTTGGCGGGTATTGGATCTGACTGCGGGCTGGTACTTGGCATCGGGTCCATCGTGGTCGGGGTCAAAGGAAATTCGGTCGTGCGATGGCGTCGGCAACCAAAGTGCCACCAAGTGGGCTGCCCAGAACAGTCATGTTTTCTTCGCGTTGGCTTCCGGCGACTTCTCAATCCCCATGCGGCGCTGAGTTGGCCCTCGTGCTCCAACGATACCCTCACGAATGAGCCATCCCAACAGAGAAACATCTGACAGCGTTCAGTTGATCAACGTCGACCTCAGTAGTGCGTATGTTATTCCGAGCGCTCGAAATGGCTCTCATATGCGTCTAGTCGTCCGGGCTGATTTACCAGCCTTTGCGAGCGAATGGTCTAAATGCTTTGTCCAAATTCGGGTCGACGACAGCGCGAATCTCGTTCGGACACAGCACACGAAAAAGGCTGGGCAGCACGAATGGGGAGATCGGTTTTCGTTGTGAGTGCCTCGGAACACACGTCCATTTCTCTGAGAGTGACCAAGGTTTCGCAGGCCAGCGCGATCCGGGACGGTCCTTCATTTCGAGTTGAAACGCAAAACGAAATTGCTGTATAAACAGTCCTTGGCGTTCGCGGAAGCACCGCTATCGGAGCTCTTGTCGAGACGACAGCAATCGGACGGTAAAGACGAGTCAGATGAACGTGTTTTTGCAGCTGATGTATGTGTGCTAGGGCAAGACCAGGATCTTCCTATATACCTCCGGCCATCCAGCCCAGGGAAAACTGACAAGGGTGAACACTGGCGACTCCTTATTCGGTTACATGGGACAGGGAACGTGCGAGAGGTTACAGAACCACGGCAGGTCGAGAGCGTGGAAGGCTGTATGGCTGAGATCGTATCGAAATTGGAGGCGTTCATGGCAGTCGGCGATGCAGTTGCAGAGGTACCGTGATCGTGACGGGGTCTGGCGCCGATGTTGACCTGGTTCGCATAGCTCCATCCGATGGCAAAAGTGGCGTGGAGGATAGTGACTACTTTCTACACGGTGCTGATTCGTGGCCTCGTATACGCGATGCTTGCTGACATACTCACAGATCATTAAAGATCAATCCGACCGTTATGCGAAGCTCGAGGATCTCAGTGGGCTGATGAAGGACTCGTACGCGTTCGTCGAAAATATTAGGTCGTTTCCGGAAAAGATACCCGCCCTTGAAGGGGCAATCCGCTCGTTACTGTCACAAACAGTTGAATGTACCATGTTCTTTCGCGAGTGTAGCGGTCACGGCTTCGGAGGTATTATCTTCCCTCTGATCACTCTTTCGCGAGGACTTATAGAGGGCCACAGCGCGACTAGCGTTTAGTTCTTGGACGGATCGCCAGATTAATGCTTTCATGCAAAGCTTTACTGCACTAAAACAGTCGTTGGAGACAGGTACCTCGATACAGACAGCGCTTGTCTGTTTCCGTGTCGATGAGAACATCAGCAAACTGCGTGAAGTGCACTCACTTCTTTTATCCTAACGATGTTAACGCAAGCTTGTCCAGTAAATACACAAACGCTTCTGAAACTTGGGCCAGCTGACATGAATGATGCGGCCCGGTCTGAATGTCTCCCAAACACACGTTTGGACATCCTTACCGAGATCTTTGCATGGATATCTATGCCAACTGCTAAGAGCAACGTCTATTGGTTACATGGCTTCCCAGGAGCAGGCAAAAGCACCATTGCGACCTCCATAGCCAACATCTCTCGCGACCTCCGCCGTCTCGGCGCATTTATGTTTTTTACGCGAGGCGTGGCTGCTCGCCACGACCCCACGCTGCTCATTCGTACATTGGCATACCAACTGGCAGAGTTTGACCATCGTATCGGTAGTGCCATTGCCAAGGTTATTGAAGAAATACCAAGCATTCGACAAGCGCCACTGCGCGTCCAGTTTCAGAAGCTCCTGATTGAACCTTTTGCTAGCCTCCAGGATGGTCTCAGGGAAGGTCCTATTCTCGTCGTGATCGATGCACTTGATGAATGCGGGCAGTCTGGTGCACGCGAAGAGCTCCTCAAGGTTCTTGCATCAGAAAGTCTTCGATTACCACCAACCGTTCGCATCTTTATCACGAGCCGTGCAGAAAGAGACATCCATAGTGCATTTAGCGCACGGCCCCACATCTTCGTTCGCGAAGTCGACATCAAATCGCAAACGAACGAAAAGGATGTTCTGATGTTTATCCATCACCGCATGGTCAATATCCGGTTGCAGAACGAATGGTTAGATCTCTCCTCTGACTGGCCAGGGAAAGAGCGGATTGAAGCCCTCGCGCTCCGAGCCTCTGGCTTGTTCATATGGGCTTCGACCGCTTGTCTGTACATCGAGAGGGGTCAGGATCCAGAGGAAAGGCTCTCCCAACTCGTACATACCACTCTCCGCGCGGACGCCGAGGCAGCAATCGATGGAATATATATCACGGCTCTTGAATCGGCGGGCAGATGGAATGATGCTGCATTCGCCACCGACTTTCGCGAAATCATGGGGCTACTCATCGTCGCGGAAAACCCTCTCACTGCACAGACCATAGACCTCTTGAATGCCAGCATGAGCCCTGGCAAACGCCGCCCGTGCCTGCACACGATCCAACATTTAGGCACGGTATTGCAATGGGCAGAAGACAAGCCTATATGCGTCATGCATCCCAGTTTTGCGGACTTTATCACAGAGCGGCGGCGGTGTGGCTCGGACGCGTGGTTTATTGACCGCCCGGTGCATCATCTACGTCTCGCAAGGCTCTGTATTGCTCGACTGGGCAAGGTGCTGCAGAAAAACTTGTGCGGTCTCGCGCTATCGACGTCGGGTTGGACGGTGGAACTTTCAGAGGACATCGTATACCCTGCAAGGTATTGGGTCGATCACTTGTGCAGCTCGGAGATGTGTGGCCAAGGGATGGTGATCGAGGAAA
>JBBPUA010000812.1:0-12180 GCA_038094355.1 Afroboletus lepidellus | reverse complement strand
AGCTGCGAGATTGACAACAAGCATACGGGGTGACCAGCTCTGTGTGCTCTGCCTCTCCAATCAGCCACAATAAAAGATCATTCTATCAAAGGTCACAATGAGCGTCTTTGCGTTGGCACTGAGAACAAAACAGGCTCATCAGCCCACTCTGTTCTGTACCCGTCTCAGAATCTTTGTCGCTCTTTACATAATTATCGGGCCAAGACACTTGGCGCCGCGAATGATGCACTGACTGCCTAACATAGGGGGTGCTTCGGCTCCCAGTCCCCGCGAATCTCGTGTTGTACAGCTGAGAGAAAAACGTGAAATGCGGAGCACACAGTAATCGGAAGACCTTCGCATGACAGAATCCCTTTGTGAAGCTTTGGCCATTTGGTTCGCTTGGTAACCTGGCCCAGGAGTGGTGGGTGTGCCATATATATGTGTTTGTTGCATAGTCGAAAACTGTTTCGAGTCCAGGAGGATAGAAAATGGGGCACTGGTCGCCGAACTTCTTCCAGGAAGACACGGCACAAGCCGCGCGCCATTGGGGCCCGAAAAATGTTTGGTACTGATTCTTCTCGAATTCATGGGCTCAGTCCCAACGTTTTCCCTGATAATATAACAGTCGTAGCAAAGGGTAGTACGCACTAACACCACTTATTTGATCGCGATCATCGGTGACTTCATTGGCACCAGTGAGAACCAATACCAAAGGTCGTGGTCGATCGTTGTCGGTAGTACGGGATGGTCTATAGCAGTCATTTCCATCCAACTGCTGTCGTCCACGGTGTACCGTCCTTCAAGCTTCAAGTTAGTGTCATCACCCCAAGAAATAGGGCTCGGATCAAAGTGGGAAAATCTGACGCCCTTGGTATGGTGCGCAGACCGCGCTAAAAACAAGGCCTACAACGCCGTGGATTTTCACGCAGATATGTATCGAGGGTCATAGTAGGGACTGATCCCGAGTGGCATAAATGAAGATGATGAATGCGCCGAAGGCTGGTGGACTTTAAGAGGCTGGTCCAGGGTTTCGGACTTCTCCGGGCCCACTCCGTCTCACCTTCCCGCAAGAATCCGGATAAGTGACTACAGTCTCCGAAGTGCAATGCTACAACCTACAGGGTACAGTAGAATTGCTCATAATGCATACAGTTGGGACCCGAAAAAACTCATGCATTATGAGAATTATGCATATTTTGGCTGGAGGAAAACCGAATTCACCTCCAAAAACCTATGCATTATGACCTCGTATGCATTATGACCTCGTATGCATTATGACCTTATGCATTACGAGCAAGTCTACTGTATTGTTTTGGCCGACCAGCGTCCAGCCAGGGGTCGCCTCTGATCGCACCGTTGACCGTCCGGCCTGACAAATGGGTGGAGGACCATACGTGAAATTCCTGGTCAACGAGGATTTTCGTGTGGACGACAAACAGCTTGACGAGGCCTACGCCCGTGCACACCATTTTCTGCTCGAGAGGGTCAGACAGCTGGTCTAACTCGGCTGGGAGCAACATGAAATAGACCCCCAGACGGTCTAACCACCTCACTCACAGACGCCTTGCTAGCGTCCTTGAGCTACACGCGCGTTCTGAACACGCACGGAGGAGTCCGACAGAGGTGGGTCGAGCTACGGCTCCCGCGCAGCGCCAGCGCCATGTTCCAGCCGCCTCTCATTCAGTCGTGGAATGGGGATCTTTTCAATCCGCGGAGACGTCAAGAGAGGGACTGTGTCCCAGGTCGCTATGCCGATGGATCTCTCTTTATCGATGTCGAGACACCGTTGCGCGACATCTTCAACGTCCTCCAATGCCTCATCCCAGACATGATCGTCATTATCCCGGCGGATGACATCAACTATATTGGACATGGGATCACGCGACGTCTTCGTTCCTCCAGATGGAGGATCATACCGGGGAGCTTTCTCCGATATTTCGAAAAGAGAGGTTTAAACACGTAGCGCAGGCTTGAGTCACAAAAGTAGTATCTCGCGCATGATATCCTCTTACATGGGTGAAGAGTACGAAGACAAGGATTTTACCACCTGCGACAAAGACTGCGGGTATTATGGCAGGTATGAATACCGACACCACAATATTTGAATCCTTTCTCGGAGAAAAGGTTACTTTGCCATACAGACGCTCAGTGAACGTGTAATTGTTATAAGAATCGATGTACAATATTAGGTATCATGTTACTTGTAGAAGGCACGTATTTGAGTTTCCACCTCTTCCGACGACAGCTTGATATCTGGAAATTTGGCAGGTAAGCTTCAGTGGTTTTACTCAAGCCGCCCATACTCACACTTTTGTGGGTCTGTCACAAAACACGCGCAGGGTCAGCAAAATCTCATGGCAAAGCGGACAAGCTTACTCTTGCTGAATTCTTTATCTCTCTGTTTCTGAATGAACCGTTGCAAGCTCGGTATGACGAGCTTGACGGCCTCTTCCGCGATCGCCTTCCTCGCCTCCTTCTCTTCGTCCAGCACCCTCGCCATCCTATGCCTTTCCCCGACCTCGTCCAGGAGGTCGTAAAACCGCGTAAACTTTTCCTTCGTAGCGGCTTTCCATGCACTGCTGCCAACCTTTTCCTTTTCGCGATCCTCGCTCAAGGTTTGCATCAACGGCGAAAAGTTGGCGTCAAAGTAACCTGCCTTTGCAGTGCGAAAAGCGGACGTGAGCGCATCTGCGGTCGGCTTTGTGATGAGCTCGTTTAACCCCGGGTGCGTTGGTTTCAACACGAGGCGAGAATAGAAATAGGAGATGTTGTTGAGCAAAAAGATGGAGCCAAACGCGCCACGTCGTTGCGTCCGAGAAAGGGTCGTCAAACTGCTCACAGTCGTGTTGACGATGTCGACTTGGGACGAATGAGTAACTGGAAACGGTGAGAAGGAATATGGACACACAGGTGTAATGTTGCAGGATGACCTTTTCGGTCACCTCGATCGCCGAAGCCTTTTGGGCTTTTCCGACTTGCTTTCCTTCTCCCATCTTCCAGTTTCCGTCTCCAAGTGCAAGAAGCGCCGCTCCGACTGCCCCCTGTACTTCCGGAATTCTGTCCAGATACTGTACTGTCTGATACGCCTCAGCAAACGAGTTTTGGGTTCAGAAAGAGGTTCAAAATACCCACAGAAACGGTGAAGTCGGTCAGACTCACGCCTAATTCTCCGCCCTTGCCTTGTCCCGTAGCTGCCAACTTTAAATCTGCCAAAAACTCAGGAAAGGTTCTTAGGCACACGCTCCTGATAGAATTCAATCCGTCTCGCAACTCGTTCGTGTCTCTCCGCCCTTCACCTCTCCTGCTCATAAGGGTTTCCCAACGACTTTGAGAGGTAGAAAGGGCAGTGTAAGTCGCGAGAGCATGAAAGGTATATTTATGGAGGGAGCGCTTGATGATGGCGGTCAAAGAGGAAAGCGTGTTTGTGAAGAGCGAGAGAAGCGGGTCAAGCAGAGCATCATAAGTGGATGCCAAGAGGGCAGGCGTAGTGAGCGGTGCGAGGTCTGTAAGAAGGCTGTATTCTGTCTACATTCACAGTCAGCGCACGGTAGACTGCAATGGAGATGCCAACCTCTGCGATACGAAGGAGGTTTTCCACCCAGGTTCCAAATTCTTTGCCCGCAATGACGCCGTCCAACGTTTCGGCTCGGTCGACCACTCGCTTTGCGTGCGTCTCCAACGATTTGCGGTTCCACGTTCCACGCATATCGGCGTACCCACGCTGTGCTTCCCTTAATGTAGCGAGAATGACCTGACCAGCAGGATGTGAGGGATGAGTAGAGGGCAAGGGAAGACCACGCAAGAACACCACAAGGGGTTTGAGAGGGGCGAGTAGCGCTGGTGGGAACGTCGCGGGAGTGAAGTCGAGACCTGCTATCGGAGGCGAACCTGATGATCCTTCTGCGACCAGCTTTGTATACAACTGTGTCAGCTTTTTCACGCCAGTCTCGACCAGACGGGCCTGCGGACGGGAGCATAGCAATTGTAACCATCGTCGCGTCAAAAGGGCATGATGACACGAGACGCACCTTTTCACGCGAATCTTCGTCTGATGATTTGAACGCGATGGCCGCATTCAAGCGAGCGAGGGTATCTATGTATAATTCCAGTTGACCGGCCTGAGGGCTAGAGAGTTCATGATTATACGGTCATTCCAGAAACGAAGACAAAGGAACGTGCCCTCGTAGAATGAGACCTTCTTCCTCTGCAATGCCCTCATGACTGCTCGCAACCTCGTCTATCTTCAATAGTGCACGGTCGATATCTGTTTGCGGCGCTGAGGATGATGGCAGCTCAGGACGACTCCCGACATACTGTGCGAGCGGTGATTGAGTTTCTGGGTTGCGGTGTATAATGGCAGTATCGATTTCTCCAATTTGACCAACCTGGAATCGAAATTAGTCAATATGGCTGGTAGAGTTAGCCTTGATGAGGGCAAATGTAGCGCGGACTGCATACATATCATCCGTTGCGATATCTGATGGGTTTTGTTCAGGTTCTGCTCCAGCTGAATGCGTGGTACACGAATCAGAAAAGTCAAAGACCAGAGTTTGATGACATACCAATTCAATCTCTGCACTTTCGTCATCCATAGCAGAACTCGGATTTGGGTATGGACTAGGCTTCGTGCTGAAGTCGAGAAATTAGAGGACTTAGCTAAGCACTTGTCGAGAAATATATTTGGCATCGCTACGGCTCACAGCATACGACGCCCTAGTACGATTTCAACGTTCTGTACATGGGCGCCCCCATTGGCCCTAGTACCCGCGACGGTAGAACACTTGAATGGAACTGGTCTGGAGGTTGGACCGCCGAGAGGACACCCAGGTGCGCACCGTCGGTAACGCATACAACCAGGCTTTATATTCGATCGCAGAACTTCATCGCGTTTGCGGACACATTGAATCCTTTGTGCTCGAGGCGGTAAGGACGAGGCGGGAAGATAACAACGTATTTACCGAGCACGCTCACTCAGTACCTCCACGCGTTAGGGATATCTAGGGACGTGAGTGTTCATCAGTACCCAAGGTCAGTTCATCTCGTGACTTTGGAGCGCATACATGCCCTGCAGAGCCCACCGTCATCTCACACCAGCCTCGGAGACGATGTACCTAGTCAAGTTACAGGTGTGCTTGACAAATTGCATGAACGAAGACGGACTTTTGATCTCACACTTTTGTATAGGTGGCACCGTCGGGAGTCGGTGTGTTTTCTGTGACGAGCGATTCGACTTCCGAGGGTGCGAAAAGTGACGTTGAGGCTCCGTAAGAACGTGACTCTATGACAGATCTACATGGGCTATTGGCAACTGTCGAATGACTATAGACACGGGTTGGCGACGTGCGAGACAATGGCCGGAGATGATACCTTTTCCCGCCCGCAGTTCGAATACCTCTCCACGTTTTTCTGTTTGACCTCGGAGACGAACCAAACTCGGATTCCAGGCCGTTCTTGTCCGTGGCTCGAGTGAGTCCATTTCTCGCGCACGAGATCGTTCTCTTAGTACTCGAGGATGCTTAAGCTCTTCAAGGACTCGGTCCCCTCTATCGGGCAGTTTATGACGCGTTTGATCTAGGATGGATTTGTGCATGTATACCTATGTACTACATTCTCCTCCATGACGAGAAGCCCTTGAAGGTCGACAGCATGAGAATCCACAGTTAGTCGAGCACAACAGGCAAGCTTTGCTATCTGCAGACATAGATTTGCTGACTGCGACATCGAGTCCCTCAGCGGCGAAGTGTCGTTGAACCAGCTTCGCGGTCAGCGTACACTCCGCATGGTTTCCTGTCAGCAATGGATTGGACTGAGCCAGAGACCGTGAGCCCGTCCCTCATCTCCGGTCGCGCCTATTGGAATCCGAGTTATTACCTGTCGCCTTCGCCATGTCGCGGGCCCAGATGCTCACCTGTGTGATTCACCATGGTACATGACTAGCTCGTCCGCTGCTTCCGTTGGTATATTCGAGCCCTAATGTTTGCCACACCACATCCATCCGAGGACGAGAGCGGGACAGCCCCTGTTACCGTGTATTCTATCGAGAGCTGCATCGTGCCAGCTTGTGCTTTGTGTCATCAGCCTGAACCACCACCGTGCCAATTCGAGCCCTGTCGACTTGGGCACCGAGCTCCAACACTCACTGGTTGCCTGACCACGTCGATTCGAGGCCGTTCGTTTGCCCATGTGCAAGACCGCACGCCTATGATCGAGAAGGGCGTCTAATTTAGCAGCTAAGGCGATAGACCCGAGCGTCAAAACGAAGGGACGCGCGGAGGAAACGCGGTTGGAATGAATAAAGTCCGAAACACGAGGATGATCGATATCAATGGGAATACAGGGCGTACGCACTTCTTCCTCGACTACCACCACTTCTCCACCCACGATGAGCGGTGCGTATTGACGATGAGGAGCGTGTGTGTGCTGATCGGTAGCCCGACCCATCGAAATCAAGGCTGGCAATAATTTACACGCGGTGACGTTCTCTGCCAAGGGCGGGCATGTCGTGAGCGGCGGCTGGGAGTGTGGCAGGGGAAACACGCGATCATGATGCGGGCTGGAAATGTCCAGAGTGTCGCGGCGTCCAAGGACGGGCCTGCGGGGACAAGCTCCGGTGAATTATCCGTCTGGAATGCAGAGACGCACAAAAAAGGGAGCTATCGGGTCATCGGGACACGCAAACACTCGGACACGACAACTCAACACTCAGTGGCCGACCAAAGAAACCGACTACTTTTCGTGCATCGCGGTGCCAAAGCATGGAGCATTCGTCGCATACGCTACAAAGAGTACTGTCGCGTTCTGGGACTGGTTCCGAGATTGGCCGCATTCAATATCCTGAATATTTGTGCTATTGTTCTGTCACCAGATGACGGGTTGATTGCGATTGGAGGAAACCAGGATCGAAAGCCTGCCCGTCCTTGCAAGCATCGAACCCATTTGAGCAGTTCAACAAACACCCACTCGCAAGCAGACAACAAGAGAAGCACCGGAGCCTAGATGACGTGCCTGACTCTGCCGTGGTAGGATCCATCCTTTTCGTTGCCGTCCGGGACGCATCAACTCGTCTTCCTCTCTCATTCTCCGCGCCCTTCGCGAACCTGAATTTCAGATCGACGACACCGTCCTCGGTGCATGGGAGCAAAACCAGTTCGAAATGGCAGAAGCGGCGTTGACCAAAGCGATCATGTGTAGCACATGCTGGCAACGGAGAACGTTACAAGGCCTATCATGCCTGCGACATTGCGTTCGGGTATCTTGACTCATCGTACGTCACCTTTCTTCTGCTCGTCAAGGTACTTTTCTCGATTTGTGCGCGACTCTGCAGCTCACAGACCTGTAGGTTATCATCGTGTTCATGACCGTGGAATGCATCGATGCGATATCCCGTATGGAGGACCTCATTGTCATGGTACCCTCCGATGCAGAGTGCTGCGCGGTTCAGGTTCGTGCAGATTTCCACAGGTTTCAAAAAATGATATTTGCATCAGGCACACATGCATCTTCTAGTCGGCAAGTCGCGCATGGATGGCGAGCATTACCAGGGTGCGATAGAGCCCTTCGAGCATGCCCGAGCCAAACTACGTCCCCTCCCGCCTCGATCACTTTTTCTGGTCTCGTTGGCAAGTTCTTATTGGATCTACTGTGAAAATTACCTTCATTCGCTGGCTCCAACAATATCTGGAAATTCAATCATCTTGAGTTTACGACAGTGTTTGTGCGAAGTTCTCTTCTTGGCGGGTCGCATCACCGATGCAATCGAGGCATTTAGCCAAGTGACGAACGACCTTGGAGGAGAGACGAGCAGGTCCTGAGAGGCTCGTGACTGGGCTATGGGTAACTCCTTCCATACATCCGGTTGCTGCTGGTAACGTGGTAGTTCTCTCAGATTTTAGGCAACGTTGTTCCACGAAAGTGAGCTGCCTCGGTGACACTGCGGCTGATACAAAACAATATGGTGATGCGATTGACCAATATTCGGCCGCTATATCCCCTCCCCGCAAGAACTACTTGTCAAACGAAGCAAGGCTTATCTAGAAACCGGATCCTGGCAACAGGCGCTCGATGATTCAAATCAGTTACATGGTGTTGTTCGTTGAAGCCGTCCTCACTGATACATCATGATTAGGTGATCGTGCTTGACCCGTTGTCGCCTTGGGGGTACAAGGCGAAGCATGCGGCTTTACACGAGGGGGGCGACCATGAGAGTGCGGTCATAGCGTTTGAGGAGATGCTCTTGAAGCTAGAGCAGTCACCCGACCAAGAGATTCAGCGTGAGTTATGCCCACTCTACTTGATGTGTGTGATGGGTTTACATTCGTCAACAGGGCTCGGTGATCCCTACGTTCGCCCCTCGAGCACATGGGCTGCAATTCACAAAGTCGCCCAATGCACGACTGCCCGCCTGCCACGTGAGCTCATCAACACGACCGACGGGCGTATGTACAACCGAGCAGACCTCGAGTCGACATTCCAGTCATCCGCTATCTGTCAAGAACTCGTGTCATCCATGACGATACGTATCGACCATGTCCGGATCAGGCGCGGAGTACGGCAGTACTTCCGATATGTCATGCTGTCGCACAGATGGGAACTAGGGGAGCCATTATTCCAGGATACAATGCACTCTTCTGTATATACGTTAGCACCATCCCCGACGCACCGCAAGCTACAAACATTCTGCGAGCTTGCCCAGTATCACGGCTTCATATGGGCCTGGAGCAACACATGCAGTATAAACAAATCAGACAATTTTGTACTCCAAGAAACCTTTGTAGCCATGTTCATGTGGTACGAGGGATCTGCCCTGACGACCGTCTACCTGCGCGGCGTTTCGTCTGGACCCTATACTTCAATCTGCAGCTGGGAAATCGCGAGAAGTGATTCGCGAGATGGAAGAAGCCACGGGGGTGTCCGCAGAGGAACTGATGGAGCTTCGTCCTGGTCTAGGTTGCATCCGAGAAAAGTTGCGTCTTGCCTCCGAGTCGACTCGGAAGACCACGCTGGTAGAAGATGAAGCGTGCTCTCTTCTCGGCATCTTTTCAGCTTCTGGCATACCAGCGATATACGGCGAACGAGAGGGCGCTCTTGGGCGCCTGTTGGCGAATGTCATCATGAGATCTGGTGATGTCGGAATCCTCACGTGGACGGGCTGGCCCATTCGACAGCTGATTACCCGCACATGTCTATAATGGACCGGTAACATTCCACCTTCCTGCACCCATTTCAGACACGGAGATGGATAGGATCCTCACTACTTCTCATGCATCTCCGTTCGACCTGGATGCAGCACTCCGGCCTACGACCGCCTTTGTGACCTTCCCTCACCAAGGTTCGCAGAGAGCCGGATGACTCTTGTCTGCATCATGACTCAACTCCCGCAATTGTCTTTGTATCACGTAGCCGGTCAACTTCGTTTTTATCGCACAAATATCAAATCATTAGGAAGGGTGGAAATCAAGACGAAAGCTGACCTCAGTCATGAGACACTGTATCTCGTTCATCCTTGGTTGAGGAGCCTTCTGGAGCACAAGGATGTGCACGGTAGGGCGTTCGAGGACAGAGTTCACGACGAGATTGAAGAAGAAGAGATCGATGATGAAGTAATGGTCCACGAAACGACTGTCGATGAAAGGGTGCACGAGGGATGGACCGACGACGCGGCGTCTGTGCCATCGACCACCTCTGACCCTCAATCGCCACCACGTTCTCCTGTTCCACCATCGCCGATAGACTGGGATACCGGCTCGTCGCCCGTCTGAGGCAACCGTTTGGTGCGCTAATGTTCAAGCTAAGAGTGCTGGATCGAGGCACGATGGTGTACGAGCGGATCGGGGCGGAAAACGTGATCAACGTGCAGTTCCGCGAAGACTTTGGGCCAGCTCAGGTGTTGGCGAGGATACGCACGGTGGACGTGTTGTGACGTGGCCTCGTTTTTTTGTCGTTGGCACTTTGATGTTTGTTCGACGCTGTATTTCTTGGGCTCATGTCTGATTTCGTTCAGGTGTACTACTATAGGGAGAGGATCTCGAAAGGTCCGACAACAGCATTCTACGTCTTGGCGTGCTCGAGGGCGACGACCGACTCGGAGTTTGAAGCGTTGGCGGGGCCCTGCCAGAGACATCTGGGATTTGCGGCCGGATGCCCCGAAAGAAGGCACCTAAACTAAGGTTAGGAGCACACCGCGTGCGTCATGGAGCTCCAACTCCTATCGCGATTGTATTACCTTCCATATTTACCGCGGGGGGTGGCACGTCGTCACGCGAAACCATCCAATGTCCCTTATCGCTTCCCCTCACTGGCTGGACGCAGATGGGATTCGTGCTCACCAAACTAGCGTTCCCCATCCGATGGGTCTTTAACACTAGTAACAATGTCCCGAAAAAGAAGACAGGTGGGTATCGTGTCCAGTCTCTCGGTATGAAGGAGCCAGCCGTTAGACGACGATTGAGCCCCTGGGTCCAGATGCCCGGTCGCATTTCTTCCAGAGTCTTGCGGTCTTGGAAAAGGCCGAAAAAGATGACCACAAAGCAGCACTAGCACTGGAGCATGGTAAACCACTTCCACCGCCGACAAAAGCCCAGTTGGAAATGTCCCAAGTCTCCTTTGCAGAACTGCTGTGAGCTTCCCCTCGAAATCACGTGTTGCGCGTCACTAACCATCCGAGCTGTCGCTCAGGGAAAAATTCTTAGTGGCAGATCAAATGGCCGAACAGCCTCGTCCTAGGGCAGGAGCCGCTTGCATCGTTAAAAAGCGGGGCATAGCCAGGTAGTGGATCCGCATCATTTGCATCTGCCTCGACTTACAGCTAGCTAGTGCCGAATGCGTGGTCTGTCGCGACACTTTCGAATCCAGAGCCTGTCTCAATGGGCCTTGCGGTCATTTCATCTGCCCGCAATGCATCATCACCATGGCAGAAGTCGCCAATAAAAACGAAGACATTTTTCCTTTGCAATGTTGCCAGCAACGACTTCCAATTGACCTCATCCTTGGTTTCTTGCATGATCCTTTGCGTACCGCGTTTTCGTCCAAGTGCGCCGAGGTGGCTACCCCCGCCAACCTCCGCCTCTACTGTCCCGTCAAGCGTTGTTCTGCTTTCATCAGTAGAACACCCCCGTCGACATCGTGCGTGATGTCATGTCCGGCGTGCGGCACGCAGGCTTGCTCGAGATGCAAAACTCGCGCACACCCTGGTGAAAGCTGCGATTACAACGCGAGTCGCGAAGTCCGTGCTCTTGCCAAGGAGAAAGGCTGGAAAACCTGCCCAAGCTGCAAAATGATTGTGGAGCGCTCAAGCGGCTGTAATCATATGATGTGCCGATGTCGGAAAGAATTTTGCTATGTCTGCGGAGAAAAGTGGGGACGTTGTAGGTGCGTGTATTATTAGAGTAGATCGAATTTCTGGAAGAAAAGTAGAAGGATGCTCGGATGTCACAGATAGTGTAAATAAATACTTTACCCCTGGAAATCTTTCTTGTCCATCATCGGGTATCCTGAGATTGTAAGTGCAATAAGTGACATGTCTTTTATCGGGCCAGTGCTACTCAAGATATTATTAGTACGGCTTGAAACGCCGAGACTCTTTCAACTTTTCTATGCGTGCTTTGTCTGCTTCAAAGTTCTTTCTGAGATCCAGCAACGCTAGAAATGCAAAACCATCTTAGATAAAGCACGCGGCACGTCGCACGTCTCACCTTTTCTCTGCTTCTCTGCCTTTTGGAAGGCATAGAACGTCTCCTTTTCTTTTGGTGACTTCTTTTTATTGCTCCCTGTGCAACCCGTCTTCACAAACACCTTGCTTGCGACCCCAACGCCACCTCCGAGCGTTTGTCCGTACGCTCCACCCCTCGTTACGAGCGTGAAACCATCCTCGTCCACAATCGCCTCTCCCTTGCGATACGCCGACTTTTGCTTCGTCTTGGCTAAATCGAACTCGAAACGTTCCATCCAGGTGTCGGCGTGGGCTTTAACGACGTCGAGCGGTGGTCTTTGTGCGTCGTACAAGGCGGCATAGTGAGCAAGACCCCGTGGTTCCTCCGAGGACGGCCAGTGGCGCGGTTTCGTCGGTGCAACGAGCGCTTTCTCGAGCGACGAGGCATCGAGGAAGACGACATGGCCGATGGAGCCCGTTTTGCGGAGGGTCCGCGTCGGGACGGGTGGGAGCGGTACAACGCGCGGGGAGCTCTCCTTTGGTTGTTGTTT